>JANEMJ010053847.1:0-29922 GCA_024361745.1 Cacatua alba | reverse complement strand
AGCACATCACTTCAGTAGCACATCACTTCAGTAGCACAAGAACTGTGCAGGTCTAGTCAAGATAATAAAGCCAGCTGCGCACGGCTCCTTGCCTCAATCTCTCCAGCACTCCTGAACATTCCTTGGGGACACACAGCAGCTGTTTTCGATCACCATGAATGCACCTACAACAGGAGTTGGCTGGTAGAGTTGTTCTGGCTAGAAGAGGGGAATTTTCTAGATGCCTGTTGCAGAGGAGTTGTTCTGGGTTTCCTTGCAAGTTCCCTTCAAGCTGCTGTGGCTTTGTGCTGTTCAGAGCCAGGGCAAGCATCTGATCTCTTTGTTCTTCTAGGGAAATTGCATTGTTCTAAGAGCCGTCCCTGCAGACGCATTTGGCTGAGCTGCCTTCCCTAGGTTCAGGCGTGCCATTGTCCTAATGTGCTTCCACTTGAATGGAAGCCATCAGTGTTTTGAACCTCCTATTGTCCCTTATCCAAGAGATGTGACACAACCCTGATAGCAAATGGCTGATTCTCCTAAGTATCCAAGGAGATAGTATTGCATCCTGCCCAGGAGAGTCCTTAAGATACACTTAGGCAGGTCCTTTACCTCATCACACCCCAGTTACATCCTTAACTGTACCCAAACATCCCTGCCCTCTACTCTTCCAGTACAGACTGTATCAGTTTTGTTATCCTATAGGAAGGAAATCAGCAGCACCAAGTGAAGGTTTTAGACATCATTAAAACTGTATCTCTCCTGGGGTTTTTTCTTGCAGGCCAATAACATTTCACCTATGTTAACTGGAATTAAAATACCAATCCCAAATACCAACCTTGGGCTGGTCCCAGCCATAAACATCTTCTAAAGCAACCAGGTCAGTGGGTGGTGGTGTCAGGAAGGCATCTTAGTGCTGACCAGCCTCACTGGGCAGGAAAGGGGTTGGGTCTTGAGTGTGCTCTACTTGGGGATGTGTTTGTTCCTCCTAGATGGATGCAGTATGTTTGTGTCCAAAGGGATTCATTACTTTTGCAGTAGCAGCCATGTAGCTGTTTTCAATGTTCCAAGACCTTGCGTAACACCAAACTTCATGAGGATTTCCATTGGAATGAAGGAGACTCCCCTTATGCATAACAGCCACTTGCTCTCCAGCCAGGAGCTATTTTCATTCTGCTTCAATGATGGGAGCCCCTGAATGCTCCCAGAAGAAGGGATGGCAAAGGCATCTTGCTAGACCTAGAAAATTAATGTCAGGAAACAGAATGAAGAAGCCAGTGAGGAGCAGAGAACAGGCAAAACACGTGGTCAAGACAGTCATTGGGCAGTGACCGGTGATTTACAGAATCAGACCCTTAACTTCCCCATGCTTCTGTTTCCTTACCTAAAATTGGGTAAAACCATCCAGGCGAGTGGTATGAACTGGGGATGGAGTCCCTAGATGAAAGTTGTCAGAAGTGAGTTATTCCCTGAGGTTTTGGTGGCTGAAGGGTGATGTTTGAAACTTTAAACTAAAAGTGTGGTTGTTCAGCTACAAGTGAATGGTCTCAGCAGCGAATCTGTTAAAGGAAAGAAAACAGAGAGGGGGGATAGAAAGGAAACAGAACATCAACAACTGGGCTAAAGCCAAACATTCAGAGCTAACAGCGCAGTAATCGTTTGCTCCAGTGTTGTCTATAGATGGGGAAAGAGAAAACGCACAAACTGCTGTAGGTTTGGTAGGCAAGAAGGAGCACCGCTGTTTGCCAGCCATCTCTCTGCCCAGTGATAAAGAGGGCTTGTTCTGTATGCTTGCTTTCTGCCTTGATCAAGCTTGAAGCTTGCGGAGCGAGGGAACAAAGCCTCAATCTTGGCCCTTTTCTTAGAGCCCTGGTCCGGTCCTGCCTGCCGGTGGTGGCAGCAGGGGAGCTGGTTCACCAGCTGACAACAGCAGCGTCTCTTTATAACGCTCCAACACCTTTCTTTTACTTTCATTTCTCAAAACCATCCCGGGGAGGTTTCAAACCCAACTGTCAACTGCCAGAGCTCCGCAGCGGCACAATTCACTGGGCTCAAGGCACGAGGGGTGATGGGGAAGCAGCAAGTAATTAGATTGCTGACGAGATAACATCCAGCTGACTTAATGGTTGAGCTTTTTCTTCATGTTCCTCAGTTTTGTGGCAGAGCTTGTCTGCAGTATCTGGAGTATTAAACCCTGCGTTCTGAGCAGCATTCATCATCTCCTTTTATTAAAAGGATATTGGAGCAGTCAGCATTCAGTCATCCTCTGCCCCTCCACAAATGAGTTTAGCTGGGAAGCACCAAGCATCCCGACCCAGTTGTCCTGAAGAGGCACAGATCATCTCTCTGCCGTTATTGGCTGCCCACAGGGTCATGAGGACACAAAGCTTTTTAAAATGGACTGTTTCTTTCCAGGTTCACTGTGGCCCCGTGTGTGCAGCACAGGGCTGGAGCTCAGAACCCATAGCAGTGTTTTGACTGTTGTTAAACCCTGCTGAGTGCTGTAGGATCAGGTTTTGCCTCACCCTGTGTGTCCATCCTTGCCTCTGGCATGCTGCGTGGCCAAGGGCAAGGCATCTTACCTCTTGTGCTTCAGTGGCAGTGGGAGGAAAAGTTGATCCTTGCTCGCAACAGGGTAATGGATCAGAGGACCTCTTGAGCTCCCACTCATTGCTGTGTTCTGTGACTCTACAACGAGCCTCGTTGCACCCTTTGTAAAGCATTCTGGGTTTGTGAATGAAAGCCAGCTGTTGTAATTATTTATGCTGTTTATTTACTGGTCACGTTTCTCAGAGCTGGGGAATGGGAAAAAACCTAACCAGCGCTTTGTTTCTCTTTCATTTCACTTCCAGTAAATGGTGATGTGTTAAACACTGCTCCTTCCTCTAAACCTTCCTCTAAACCTCAGTGCCCCATCCCTGGCAGTGTTCAAGGACAGATTGGATGGGGCTTGGAACAACCTGCTCTAGTGGAAGGTGTCCCTGCCCGTGGCATGGGGTTGGAACTGGATGAGCTTTAAGGTCCCTTCCAACCCAGCCCAGTCTGTGATTCTATGAAGCACAGTCTCATTCTCACACATAGGTGCACATCTCTCTTTTGAAGTGTCATTTGAGGGTTCTGACCATCAAAGGTTTGCTTTCCGCTGTGTGTGTTCTGTTGCTTTAGGAGCGATGGTCAGGTCCCTCAGCACAGCTGAATGCAGCATCAAGGCTTGCTTAGATTTTACTAAGCCCAGGACACTTTCCAGCATGCCCTTGTGCAAACCACCCTGATTGATGCTCTGCAGGCATCAATCAAACCTCTGCTGCCCCATGCACCCACCAGCTCCCAGGCACATGCAATGGTTCGATCCCCATCTGGGAGCTCTGAGTCTCTGATGCTGTGGGTGGCTCTGGTGTTCTGCTGATGAAGCTCGTCCCATTCCCATCGCAGGCTGTGACAGATGCACCCCTCGCATGTGATCCAACAAATGGTGCTGTGTAAGTTGGCAGAAGAGGAACTTGGGAGGAAAGACAGAACCTGCTGCTGGCTCAGACATCACCTCTGACTCCGCAATTGGAGGAGTCGGAGCCAGCCTGGCAGCAGAAGGGTTAAAAACGGTGGTATTGAAAGTATTTGCTCTTGATATGGCTGAGGCTCTTCAAATCGGGTCAGAAATATGTGCTTCTCCTCAGTTTCTGGTGAAGTGCTCCACATAAAACGCAGCATTCCTGCAGCAGAATAACAGCTTGTGGTTTAAATAAATGTTGTTATTTCTGCTCTGCTGTAGGTGTACATGTATGTTTTGGTTCAGTGACTGCCAGATACTGTAAATGAGTATTGATTTCCTTTTCTATTTTAAGCTTTTCTGCAGAAAAGGCATCCCACATGCCTTTAGCTTTCTTTGCCTGTACCTAAAGTGATTGCAGCCAAGGATTTATCGAACTAAGTACTCTTTTATTTTACTGTTACCACTCATCCTTATTTTAATAGTTGCCACCCAAGTTGGTCAGGTCCCCGTTCACCTTTTGGAGTACAAAGCTATTATATCTAATCCTTTTTGGGAGCAAACCACCAAGACAGTGTTTAAAACTCATGGCAGTGAGTTTCTTATTCACGTTAGTGTGGCAGCCCCCGCTGCCATAGGTGAAGCTGCCTTGGTGTTGGAAATGAAGGAATGTTTTAGGAAGCAAGCCTGCTTTAGCTGGAGTCTTTGGAGAGCTCAGTGTGGCCAAGAAATGACACAAACCTGCATTTGGCAGCTGTGTGCTGAAGTCTCTATGTATTTGTTAACTTCTAAGTAACCTGTAGGAAAACCATTGCACATCAGCCTCGGTTCAAAGCTACTTTGCTTCAAAACATGAATAAACATTTCAGCCTCTAAAGCACGTGTTGCAGCCATCGCTGCCTTGGCAGGATCCCTGTGTCTCACGTTTAGCTGCTTACATTCAACTTTCTCTCCCACCTCAGGTCTTCAGCAAACGTGGAATATTAAATGAATTGGAACATGCTCCAAGCCTTGGCAAACGCTTTGCCAGTGACATTACTGATTTCCCAGAGGAGTAGCTGCTGATATTGATTTTGACAGAGCCAGCAAAGCCTCTCGCTGCAAAGACTCCCCTCACAGCTGGGCAGGGCTGAAGTGCAGCTCTGGGATGTGCCAAGATAGGATTATTCATTAGAAACTAATGTGCTTAATTTCAAAGTATGCTAAAATATCCATAAAGTGCTTTATGATTAAGAAATCAATCCTTGTGGTTCTGCCTCTGAGTTTCTGGGATAATTCCACCCTGGCTTCTGGAAAATCACGCAGAAAAAGATCAGCTGATGTTATCTGTGACATCTGAACTCCTCCTGAGTTCCTCAGTTTGTTAAGGATGGGCAATTAAGATCTGTGCCGACACAGACAAAATTGGCTCAGGCTGGTAAAAGCGAGGAGGGGTAATTGAGTCAGTGCAGGAAGTAATCAAGAGCTCCACATTATGGGTGGAATTGCCTGGTTCCAAACAGTGCTACCAGGTCCAAGTATTTCAGGGAATTGAAGTTTAATGTTTTGCTTTAAACCATCGCCATACACTTGGGAATTGCACAGTCGGTGCTTTATTAAAAAGTATAATCTCACACTATCCCGAGTTCAGAGACCAGGTAAGGCGTCATCCCCTTTCTTGCTCCTTACTTATTCACAGCTCTTTCCCCAGCTAGTGAAGATTTGCCCACGTAAGGCAATAATGCCGGATCACAGTACTTTGGTTGCACGGTTGGTTTCTGGCCTGCAAGCACACACTGCTGGGTCATGTTGAGCTTCTCATCAACCAACACCCCCAATTGCTTTTTTGAGCGTTCTTCCTCCACAGCTTCAAGCTAACCTAAAAATGTGGGCTGTGATTTTCGATAGGCTTGAAGTTCGCAGCTGATGTTTTCTACTTCAGCAATGCTTTGCACAGTTTTCTTGGAAAGAATGCTTTGTGCTTTCATCCTCGTAGCTCCCCTTGGGAGATGAGACCTCTGGTTTATGTCTTTTATAGCACTTGTACCGAGGAAAGGCTGAAGCAGAGCAGAGAACAGAACTGGGATGTCCATTTCCAGCCTTACTTCCAGCCAGTTCTACTTGGGCTCCCCCCAAGTCATCCCTTCCTCAGTCCTGTGTGCGCAGCCATGCCTGCACCTTGCCTCTTTGGAAACAGGAGTCACAATTCTTCTTTCAAGGATTCCTGTGCTCTGTAAAAGGGCAGCAGCAAGAGGAAATCACAGCAGCAAACCCTGAGCTGCCCGTGTCTCCAGAGTGCTCCTCTGCCTTGTAGAGCAGCAGCTCAGGCAGTCAGTTCTGCCAAGGAAAATCCCATCTCTTATATCAAAGTGGAGGAGCGTCTCCCCAAGGCAGTCCGTGTAACCCTAGAATCCCCTCTCTTCAGTTTTAACCAAGAAAGAGGTGGGAAGATCCGGCCCATGAATTTTAAGCTGCACACCATGCATTTCACCTCTGATCTCGGCCTTGTGTCCCCTAAAATACTACTTCAAAGCTTCCTTGAAACAAAATACAGCTGGTCTCGAATGTTAGCCCTGCAGAGATTTGTCCAGAGCTATGCGGCTGCAAGGTTCCAATAATTCCTTCCCTCCCACCCCCACCTGAAGTTTCCTTCATCCCTTTTCCTTGCATTAGACCACTCATGAGTTATTCTCAGCAAGGGCTTGCTTTCCGAAGAGCCTCAATAAATCAGTGTAAGCTGTTTCTCCACATTGGTTTGTGCTGGCTCTAGCTAGATCCTGTTGAACTTTTTGTCTTGAAATATATCTGTATCACCAGTTCTGTCCCTGCCCCATTGATTTATGGTGCCTACACTTTCTGGTGTTGTTGAATAACTTAACCCGTGCTACTCCTCCTGAGGTCACGGCAGTGCCCAAGTGTCCTCCTAACTCTGTGCTTATGAAGGAGTGTGATTTTGCGATGTATGATGACACCAGGCTTGCAGATATGTTGCAAGAGCGTTGCTTACAGAAGCAAGCACAGGTTTTAAGACTGAGCCCTAAGTCTTTATGGAGTTAGGCAGTAGGATGCTGCTTAAGCTGACAGTAGCTCTTTTAGACAGGCAGCTACCCAGATCATGGACCGACACGGCAAACCCATGGATCAGTAGAGCAGAGGCTAAGAATACATTTCTCCAGGAAACTGAGCAGGAGAACAAGCAAAGCCTCCTTGAAACATGGCTTGGAATTGGGAGCAAAGTCATTGCCTTTTGCACCTTCAGAAGGACATAACATCTTTCCTGGAGACTGAAGGACAGCCAAAGGTACACACCTGACCCACCATAGATCTTCCTGTCCAAGTGGCGTCGCCAGGCTGAACTCTTGGCTCACTGCATAGGTCAGGAGCATGCACAACATGAGAGAAATTGCTATAACTGTTTGTAACCCCTGCCCATGGCCAGGTTGTGTCAGGGTGGCTTTGGGTCGCAAATCACCTCAGGAAGGAGAAAAAGAGTGCAAAAGCTGACTCAAAAAAGCAGATACGGAGACATCCCTCTTCCAATCTTCAGGTCTTAAACCCAAAGCAAGAGGCTCAAGAGCCGTCCAGTGAAATGGTCACCAAGAGTGAACGAAACACTTCATTCTTCTGCATGTTCTTGGAAATGATTCATTGGATATTATTATTATTTATAAGAAAGGTAATCCTTAACCAAATACCAAAGGTAGAAAATGGGAATGACAGCTAAAGCTCAACAACGTTACAAGCTGCTTACTGCATAATCTTATTATGTGAAAGATAAGTAATCATCAGCAGTGAGGACACTAACCCAGCTGACACATGAATGCATACCTTTGATTGATTTTCCATTATAACACACTTTGAAAGCAAAATATAGAGACAGGGCATTACACTTTGAAGAAGTTAAAAAGGGCTGTGAGCAGCTATCCTGTGGCTTGTCCAAAGACACCACCATTGAAATGTTTCTGAGAAGTAAAGGTTAATTGTTCACTGGGGTTTGAAGGCTCAGGCTGATGCCAGCACCAGCTCAAAGAGCACACCACAATGTGCTGCTTTCAGTGAGGCACTCGTTTTTCTGGCACCTCACTAACCTGGAGCTTTCCTGCCAGTTACTTTAGGAATTTAGTGTCAGGTATTGAAATCTGCTCAGGTCAGATGTTCTTTGTTAGAGCTGGTCTGGTTCTGCTAACAACATACGTAACACCAAATGAAAAGCACAGTTGTCCTACATAGAATAACACGGTATTATCTGCAGTTGCAAGGGCTGGATTCAGGAAATCACTTCCATGTGTGATTAAATCAGTCCTTACCCAGGACAGCACTTATACATCCTTTTTTAACTTTCTTCTTGTACTTTGGAAGTCCTGCTCACTTTCATGAGTTGAAGAAAGTTTCCTGAGGTTAAGCAAGTACTGAAATATGGTTCTGAAGAGAGATGCTTTCGAAGGGGGTGGAAAAGACTGCATTTTTTGTGTATGCAGCCATAGGAAGATTGTCTTCAGTTCTTCAGTCTAGTCCCAGTGGTTTGGGTTATTTTCTGGCAATAAAAGACCATGTACTGGGTCCCACAGAAGTGGCTTGATCCCCGGAGGACACACAACGAGATGTTGAAATCGTACCATCCCGGTCACAAACTTCCTCTTTTAGTTCAGTTTCAACATGATTTTTGTGGAAAATAAAGCAAGAACATGGGCTTTATGCCCAGCAGGACCCAGGTCCTGAGCTGTGTTTCTGGCCAGCTGGATGAGCTCTAAGGTCCCTTCCAACACAAACCATTCTGATTCTATGATTCTATATACCACCACCTCTTAATGGGAGATAAGTAGACACAGCCAGAAGCTGACTTGAACAGTAAAGACAAATATTGCCCTGTCTTCTTGTAATAAGTAGCAGCATTGGTTTCCCAAGCCGAGCAGTACCTGGAGGCAGAATCCTGTTGTAGGGAGGGAGGAGGAGGAAGCGGTGAAGGCTATGGGATATGTGAAAACTGCCTGTTGCTTTCATAAACAGCAGTCCATAAACTGGTTTCCTTTAATAGCCACAGTTGCTGTTGTGCTACTTAGATGGGAGCAAGCACATGGATGCTTACTCATTCATGCTCAGCTCACACCTTGGCTTTGTGTGGAGACACACCTGCCGAGCGTGGGGAAACCGTGCTGTGGTATGAGTAAGTGCTTCCTTGAGCAGATGCCAGAGCAATGCTATATCGAGATGGTCAGGAATTACAGTTCCACCAGCTAAAGCCAGCTGAAGCTTCCGAAGATGCCTCATGTTTCCCAGCTTGTGGTTGGAGAGACCGGCGCTAGTCTGGGTTCAGGCACAGGTCAGTCTCCACCAGAAAGCTTTGCGGGCTCTGTGTGATGTTTTCTCCTGGAGATGGGCTGGTTTCCAAGGATTTCACCAGTGCAATTGCAAGAGCTGGAGGTGAAGGAGTTTCTCCCCAGGATCAATTTGCTATGCGGCCAATACCCAAACCTTGTTTAAACACCGAGGTTGCGCACAGAGGCACTGCAGTCCTGCAGCATCCTAAAGCCTGAAGGGAGTCTGGGTTAATTTCACATGACTTCATTGAAAGCAGACTCTGAACCTCTGCTGTTCCAGCCGTTGTGGTAGGAAGGAGCAGGCTGCCATGTGAGAGCAGGGGGGTGTCTGCAGAAGTGTTTACATACAGTGAAGAACTGCTGTCAGTCATCTCATCGCTCCTTGGGTTTTCCTGCCAGCTTGCTAGTGAGAATCTGATGAGCCCTGTATTTGCTATGCTGCCTTCAGGTATCATTTGCCAAATCCAAACTTGTTTTGTAGCTGCAAATGGAGATCAGGTGAAAGAACCGAATCCTTCGATGCTTTGCTCAGATGCTACTCACACTCATTCAATTTTTGTGTTTAATGCATGGCCCCTGTGCTCAGACCCGAAAGCTGAAGCTGAGGAGCTGTGTAGATGCTTTTACTGAGCAACAAAACAAGCTACTTCTGTTGCAGCATCACAGTTTGGAGATTTTCCTCCTTGGTTATGACTACTGATAGGGCAAAACTTCCAGAAGCATCTAAATCTTCTTGACAGCCACTGACATGGGGCTCTTAAGGCACAAACAGTCCCAGGAACCTTATTCAAGTGTTCTGCAGACAAATAATAACCCAAGTCTCTCCCCTGTGGTGTCCAAAGGCTGAGTTCTGCGACACCTGTAATTGTTGTGCTAAAGGAGAGGAGAGGTTACATGAACACCTTGCACCTCTGAAGCACTGAGGTTGTTTGTGTCCTCACTGGCTTCCCAGTGAGATGGGGGGTCTGAGCATCAGCAGGATGCTGTCAGGCAAAGTCGTGGCGCTGCAGCAGTGGGAATGAAAGCAAAATTAAGGCTTTGCTGTCATAGAATAGAGCAGTCATTTCTACTTTGTCTGTCAGAGGGGATGAAATAGCAGCAAGAATTTCCTGGCAGAGCTCTCTTTGCCAGCTTCCCTTTAGGTTTCATTCACTTGATGCATTTCAGTGCATACATTCAAATAATGTTTCTCTGAGAAATGAAGGGCTGTATTCAGTCAGCCAAGCTGCACCTTAATCTCTGTGCCTAGTCAGCAGGAAAAAATGTGGGTCCTCTGACGAATAACTGAGGGCTTCAGTAAGACACTGAGCAGGGAAGCTGTCAAGAGCCAGGTAATAGGATCTATACGCAGAGAGACTTTGCCTGGCTGAGTCTGTTGGATATCAACGTGATGGGTGCACAGGAGCTTTTTCTCACATTGATGTAGTTTCTGCCTTAGTTTAACAGCCTGGCTGCTGTGTTTCTGTGTCTGGCACATCTACCAGCCCCAAACTAGGGGCCTGTGATGTCCCTTGAAGTGACCCAGGAGCAGGACTGAGGTACAAGGTCACTACATGTAGGTGGAGGCAGAATGGATGGTGCCTCTGGCTTTCAGGGGTGTGTATAGGGTAAAGGCTCACCCTTCCAGCACTGGCTGTGGTGTCTGCAGGGCTGCCTGCATCTGGGAGAGGTGGGACACATAAAGCCATGATGTTTCTGCTGCAGAAAGTTCATATCCTCTGCTGTGGAAGGAGCAGCGTCTCCATTTCCTCAGTATTTGGAGCTATAACAATAGACGCTGCACTCTGAAAATCAGCCTGTCTGGCAAAGTGCATTGGTAACTTGACAAATCTATTGACCAGAGAATGGCACAGAAGAACTGACTGCTCCACACTGGCTCTTTTGGAACCCTCAGTGGTACTACAGAACGTTTGCAAGGCCCAGCAAGTTCAATGTGCTCCATGACCTAACCTCACCCTCGCTAATTAGTATTAGCATCTTTGTGTTTGCAGTGTGCTCTGTAAAATCCTTCTGGTTCCGATGGATGCTCTTTCAAGTTGTCTAGTGTGAGCAAATACTTTGAAGCAGGCACTAATCAAAGAGCTAGAGCAGGACTTTCTTCATCATCCAACACCTTCTTTAAGTTTAAATATATTAAGATCAAAGCGGTTTATTGCAGTGAATACACTGTCTAGGAAGGTGTTCAAAACCTCAGTCACAATGAAGTTGAGGAATTCACTAGCTGTAAACTGCTGCCATTATTTTACGTTGCCAGTTCATTTAGTATTTCATTGATAATGTACTGAAAACGTCCAACTTGTAGCCTTCGAGCTGTTTTGTGGTTGCTGATGTTGCAGTGACAGATGGCACTTTTAACCAAACAAGTCATGTTTCTGCTGCTAAAGCTGGATTGTAAATAGTCACCTATGGGATTCAGCAAACTTCTGTAATTTCAGTGCTATTTCTGCTGGTCTAATCCTAGACACTGATCGGGAAAAGCACTGGGAAAGTTCCTTCAGCTTCAGCCACTCGCACTTGATGCCATTCCAGTAAAAGTAAAGTATCGTTGGTAAAGCTGAATGTTTGAAGGTTCAAAGATGAGTGTTTGTATGTTTAGCAAAAGGAGGTGACTGTGAGACTGTTTGTATGATCCCTGTCTGTAGTCATATGGTGGCTATGCAAGAGTCACTTTTAACCATCAAAGGGAATAAACTGCTTTAGGGCAGGAGCTGGGATGGTAAAACCACTCGAACTGGGGTCAGAAGATGAAATTCCAAACTCCAACCAAAGTTCTCTCTGCTTTAGTTGAAATTCTCTCTTTTAGAGTGCCCTGTAGCATCAGACATCATTGCAAGTTATAAAGTTAAGGACAGTATTTGCGTTTGAAACCACAGAGAAATACCAATCCCCAAAGAAATCAATGGCCACGCTTGCACTGTAGGAGCAGTGTAGACACCTCAAGCCCAGGATGGAGTTATCCAGCTCAAGGATTGATGCTGATGCCCATCTGCATCTTCAGCGTGCAGCAGACCATGGTGGCAGACAAATGGGAAAGAGCCTGGCTGTCCCATGAGGAGCTGACTTCCATGTGGTCTGTCCTGCTACCACCTGGTGAGGACCAGGCCGATGGTAGATCAGGATGTCAATCATTTCCCCCTCTGTTCAAACCCCCCTCGGCCATTATATACTTGCCTTGTGTTTGCTGATGTCTGAAATGCTGTTGCTGGATTGAATGTGCTGGGTTTTCTTGCAGCTCTGAAGCCTTTGTGGGTTGATTGCCAAGTTAATGATTTATACCTTAATGCTCCATTTAGGGCCCTTGTGTTCATCGCTCACGGCGCTGGGGAGCACTGCGGCCGCTATGATGACTTGGCTCAGAAGCTGACAGGACTTAACTTGTTTGTTTTTGCCCATGACCATGGTGAGTAGCCTAAACCAGTCCTTGATTTACAGCAACCCAGGACTTCACTGAAGTAAATGCCATTAAAGCTACTCAGCAGTGAGAGAAGAGTCAATGAAATATTTACAGCTAGGCATAAATGAGAAAGGGATCATCTGTTGCTTTGTAAAGGGCTGGATATTGAACCTGTGAAAAGCTATTCCTGTTTACCTTGAGTTTGCCTCAGCCTTGTCCTTGACATTACTGCTGGTGCTATTTTAACCTCTCTGTACATGTTTATTTCTCTTTCATCTATCCCTTAAGGGATGAAGAGGTGTTGTCCACTGTGGAAGTAGGACTAGGAACCATTTCTGCTGGATTCATTGTCAATGTCCTAAATGATCCCAGAGGGGAGGCTGACAGCACAGCTTTTATGTATATATATATATATATATAATCATAGAATCATAGAATAGTTAGGGTTGGAAAGGACCTTAAGACCATCTAGTTCCTCGCTTGAGTTTGTCTGTGTTGCATGAAGTCCATGAGAAAGGAGATGCTGTCAGTAGACCAGAGACAATATGTAGAAATAGTTACTGAGCTGCAGGACACACAAGCAATTTGTTCAGAGCCACTGTGGGCCTCCAAGAGAATGTGGTTGCTCGTTGTGCATGCTTAACGCTGTGCCTTAGTCCCTCATTCCCTTAGAGGAAGGAGGGATAAAGGTTTTAAGTAGAGCAAAAAGAACAGTATTTGAAGGAATAGAGAAGGAATGATAAAACATTGTATTTACCGCATGGATCTGATATAGAGAATGCCTCTTCTGTCGATGGAGAAGGGCCTTTGGGGTGAAGGTTCCTGTCAGGCGTGTTTTGTGGTGTATAATGAGACAGTTTGTTGCTCTCTTTTTCCTTGAATATCTTTTTGACTAGAGAAGGATAAATATTTCTTGGTTATGTTTCTATAGACTGATGCTGCTGGATTAATTAGTTCACTTGGTACAAACCTGGTTGCTCAGGTCAGTTAACAACTTCCTTCTCCCACTGAAACCTAGTTTGGGTTGCAAATTCAGTTTGGTTTTCTTCATCAGCAATGGGGAGAGGGTAAAGAGGAACCCGAAAGCAGAACAATGGAAACACAGTTGTGTTACACAAAGAGCTAATTTAGCTGAGCCTGGATTCACTGTGAATTAGAGAGACAACGTATTTTTGGCTCCGATAAATAATCTTTGCACCTAAAGAAGTGAGTATAAGCTTTGGTGGAATACAGCAACAGCCTGAGCTGGATGCCAGCAAGCGCTGAAGGACATGACATAAACACCTCCATTGCCAAATTTGCTTAGATTAGACTTGGAAGTTTATAGCTTTCCTCCACCATTTTCTCTATTCCAAATCTCTTGCTCCCCCTTTGCATCCCTTCCTTTGGATATCTTCGGGTGATATCAATTATTCAGTTGTGTTAGCAAAATAATTGCTTTGTGGTCCCCATCTCTTACAGTAGCTCGTGGTCTTATGAGCTTGGCGTAGCTTTCCTGACCTGGCCGTTTGCTCTGGTTCTGGTATTCTCATGGATAAAATTCCTAATAGAGGCACATTATCCAGGAGATTATGAATGCAGTTCCGCAGCGTGATTAGCGTGATTTCCCAAATGAGTTAGGAAGTTACTAGGGCTGTAGTATGCGTGACTTGACTGATTTATGTTGTGTCTGTCCTTCAGTCAAAAGAAGCAAAAATCATTTCCATTTATATTACTGAGCCTGTAGGTGCTTATGCCCTGGCTCTAAACACTGCCCAGGGCTCTGCGCCATTTCCTGCTATGCCAGGCCCCAGCACAAAGTTTGGCACTACACAGAGTAACAGCATTCACCCTAATTTGTGTCTTTTAGTATTGCCCCATGTAAGGTGTCACTGGCTCAGTTCTCTGTACATCAGGATTTGTACATTTAATTTTGGGGTATTTCATAGTAATCCCCGGTCCACTGGACCTCATAGATATGTGTTAGGCATTTTCCACTGTTGTAGTGAAAACTTAATTCCAGAAGACCTCTTACATCTAATAATATTAAATTGCTTTGGTTTATATCAGTCCCATGAGAGAGAAAAACGGAATCTCTTTGTAATACAGCATCCTTCCTGTGGTCTCTTCTGTGGTGTTTTTTAGTACCCAGGTACCATTTCTGGGTTTACTTGGCATGCAGCTCCATGAAGGCAGAGTTCCTGCTGCTGGGCTGCCTTTGCTGTGCATTTCTGCAAGCTTTAGGTATCCTGAAATGCCATCTCACTTTTTCAATTTCCTTTCTATATTACTATTAGCTTATTATGGCAGCATTCTGATGACAGGGAAAAGAGGCAGACAAATACATTTGCTTATTGGCAATCAATTTAGGAAAGCCCTCTTAGAAGGAATACCCGTGGGAGATTCATCAAACTGGAGTGATATTGTAATTCTTCAATCAGTCGCAGGCAGATTGCAGCTCCTTTCATTATAATGCAGTATTTTTAGGGCTCTGTAAAGCTGAGAGCCAAGGAAAATGAGAATAGAGAATGTGGCTTTGTTTTCTCATACCAAGCATTTTCAGTTGGTAAAGCACATCATGTTCCAGCTACCCTCATCTCTCTTCCTATAGCATCTCATTTGCTGAGATCTTATTCTCTCTATGGTTGCATTCCATGGCCAGAACTCAGAACAACCACAATTTCACCTTCAAAAGTACATGTCAACTAATAGCAGTTACAAAAACATTTCCAAGATGCAAGTGCCACAAAAATGGAAGCTGGTGCTTCCTAAGAGTTATGTGGCTGTCTTAGGTGAAGATGAAGAAGGAGAAATACATATCCCCAGCCTGGCAGCAGTTTTCAGCCCTTGGATTTGCTTGAGGACAGTCCCCATAATCTCCCGCTCTCTCCAAGCGGAATAAACCCTTTACCTGTCCTGGTTCCCAGAGACCTCCGACTCTCTGACCCTCTTTGAAGCTGTTGAATTTCCCACTCTCGAGTTACGTGTAACCTCAGATCAAAGCAGAGGGAAAGGTTGCAGCTCAAACAGCTTATTCATGCGCTTTAGACGTTTCTAACTGAAGTTCAGCTTTCTTTGTCAGTCCTGCTGCTGCTTGGTGTGTGATGAGCGTTTCTGATGGGTTTGCAGGTCCCTCTCAGATACCTACTGCTTCTTGTGCTCTCTGTTCATTTTCGCGCTGTTTTCCCCTATTTAACAAAATGCTTACTTCCAAAAAGCAGAAAATAGCTGAAGCAGGGATGTTTCAAACGCGTCAAGTATCAGCTGGTTTGGTTTGGGTCCTTTTCCAAGTGATTGCTGTGTTGTTCTTGCAACTGCTAAAAGACCATTTTGTTGATGAGAACAGAAGGCTTTTATTTATTCCTAGTGCTGGGGAGGATTGATCTACACAGAAAGGTTAAAGAGGACTAAACATGATCAAACTGGGAGGGGGGAAATGACTAAGAAGGATGTCAGCATTAATAAGAGCAGGAATTAGGGTCGCGCTGTGAGTGAGAAGTGACAGCTCATGCACACCAGCACAAGGGAATGTTCCTTGAGAGCCCTGCTCCCTGATGGTGTGATCAGGCAGGCTTTGGGGCCATGTCCAGGGATGGAGTCAGGAAAGCCTTGGCAAGCGCTGTCTGGAGCTGGTTCGCAGCACAACTGTTCCTTGGTGACTGTTAGAGGGGCTGGGTGTGGGACCGCTTACCCAGAGCAATCTGTTCTCTTTCTGCTTCCTCCGATTGAGTCTACCTTGCTAGAGCAGGAAAAGTTTAAACTGCTTTTCTGCAGAGACATAGGAAAGAATGGCACTGCCTGTCTGCATTCCTCTGACAGGAGGCTTACAATAGGCTGTGGGCAGGTTGGTTTGTTTTGTTCCAGAGAAGGGCTCCTGGCCTTCAGCATAATACATGAACATCGCTGGGAACTAAAATCTTCCATAGCACTGCTGGAAGTAACCACGGGTATGGACCCATTAGCATTTGCAGGAGTGCAAAATGACTGTTCTCCCCATGGATCCTGTCCTCATTCATGCCCCCCGCAGCAGGAGGTAGCTCACATAGAACTGAGATTTGCTTGCACATGAAGTTGCACTACATGAACCCTACCAGCAACTGGACTGCTACTGATATGCTCATCCTTAGACAGGTGCTCTCCTGGGCTAGGAAACAGAATATAGCACTAGCTGTGCACCTGGATTGGTGCATCCTCTTCCAGGCTCTTTCTGAAGTGATGGAAGCTGTTCTCCCAGGAGAAATTCAAAGTGCTGCCCAGCCCCATGCATATACACAGGTCCTGAAGCTACCACATGCTGCAGACAGAGCTCCCATGGCAGGGTACCACGGCTGGCAGGCAGAGAGATCTGCAGTCATGCAAAACCAGAGTGTTTCCCACACACTAGTGTTGTGGGGGGTAGGAATGCTGTCATAGTTTCCAGCCTGGAGTGGTGACTGCAAGGGGCAAGAGGAACCCCGTTGTCAGGTTGAGTTCCCCTCGCTCCCCCTGTATTCCCTCTGCACAAAACCCCACTCTCCAAGAGTCAGGAAAACTCTTTCTTTTAATGTTTTTGCTAACAGTTCCAACCTACAGACTCCTGGCCTGTTCCTGTTTGTCAGAGCAGGACTGCTGCGGGGGCATTTGCCACTGATAGTTCGTTAGAATTGCCAAGCACAGAAGGAAGTTCTTTAGAGCTTCAGATGAAACTTTGCAAGTACATTCCCTATGGGGAAATGAGCCCTTTTGTCCTTCAAATTATCTTGACTTGTCTGTCTTTCAGTCTTTTATGATATTTCGTTTGGAGCGGAGAGAGAGCTGCTAAGGGATGATTAATCTGTCTCACTGTGATACAAGCGTATGGACATAAATCTTTGCGCATATAGCTCTGAAAACTGCTCACGAAAGAGCAAACCCAACAGGAATATAAGGGAACACTTAAATGATTCTTTGACCCTTGATCCACATTAAGTGTCGTATGGGACTCATGAGCCCTGTCTGGAATTCATCCATTCTCCCCTTTTAGCGCAGGGGAAGATGTCAAAAGCAGGCGCTGATGTCTGCTGCATGCTGTGTGGGCAGAGATGGAATGTGAGGGATATACCGGAGAAGAGCCATGCTGTTCTGCCCCACCTCCCATGTTCTCGCTTGGAAGCGTCTGCTACAGGCTCCTCTTAGCAGGGGGACCCTGGAGGAGATGGCTCTTGGCACCACCAGTGCCAGTTTATCCCTGTTTTGACTCTGTATTCGGTGCGGTCCCGAGCCAGCCTAGCTCACCCTGGCCTTCCCCTCTCCCGATGTTGAACGATGGGTGCAGTCAGGCTTATCTGCCCTCCAGGGTAGCGGGGAGGAATGCTCAGCATGTGCAGGGCACACAGGAGGTGAAACCACAGTGAGTAATTACAGGGTGAGAGTTCGGATACCGTGGTACACCCTGTCATCCCTTAGGCAGTGAAGAACCCGGACCAAAGTCCTCCTATAAACCAAATAGCTAATAAGTAATCTCACTTCTGCCACCCTTTTCTAACTCTGTTCCAGTTGTGGGGATTCTCATGTGAAGTGGGGCTACAGCATCTGCTTCTCCCAGTACGGATGGGAATTATGAACTTGAAGACCAAAAGGCAAGATTAACTGAATTGGGAGAGATGACTGATCTTGTAGCACAGGACCGCAGAGCAGCAGTGACAGCTTGCTAAGGGAAACCGGTCCTTCAGCTTGAGCCTCTTTGACATTATAGGCAAAATGATTCATACTAAGAAGATGCAGCTTTCCCCATGCACTGGACAAACTCTTGAACACACTCTTTTAACCGGATAGTGTGCTTTCGCTTTGCTTTCTCCCATATTGCTGCATGGAGTTGGGCTCTGTTGGTGGCTGTGAGATGGCACCTCCCAGAGGGGCCACAGCTTGTGTGCTTACCACACAATGATGCTGAAATGTGCCTAGAATACAGGGTAGCCCAAGGGGAGTATCCTGTGGCCCAACTGCAAGCAGTTGGAGCTGGGTTTTGTTAAACAGAGGTGTGCCCTCCCTTACTGTGATTTTTGAGAAGCATATAACAGACGTGTGCAGCCCAGTCCTGCTCTGTCATCTCAGCTTTGAGTCTGCCGCTTTAGCACTCACCCCCGTTCACACTGGGATCACAGTCCTGAATCCCTGCCTGCACCACATGGCATCTTCCAGGGCAGCAAGCATTGCTTCTGTTTGAGGAGAGCAGCGACACAAGAGCGAGAGAACACGAGGTGAATCGTAACAGCAAATACCTGCAGAGCGTCGCGCTCTAGGGGAAGCCACAAGCTGGGACCTGGAAATGCAAGTGTGGCTTTTATTTAGTTTGCAGATGAAACAGCACCGCGGAGCCAGGAAGCAGCCAGACCACAGCAGACGAAAGATAAAGAGGCAGTGAGGCTGCACCCGGCTGCTGGCTCTGACAGTGCACACATCAGGCGCAGTGGGATGCTGTGCTTAAAACATTTGGGTCAGGAAAGGTGCAGGGGATACTCAGAGCTGTTTCCTCTCTATTCCACTCAGGGGATGAGACTTTGTTCCATGGACTTCCCATGAGTAATAGTGGATCCAAAAGTAGAGAAACATGGTGCTTTCCTATCTTTTAGGCAAGGGGGGGTGGAAATTGGATACATCTTTAGCAGAGACACATAGAGGCAAGAACACCTAAAATCAGACTTGTAGTGTCACCTAATGTGTGCTATGAAAACATGCCAAACCAAGCTGGGCTGCTCAAAGCAATCTGTTAGTGTATCTGGCCAATTATTTGTTTTTAAGTCAGATTTAATTGTGGTATCATCAGTGATACAAGACAGGCAGGTCCATTCTGTGCTATAACCCAGAGCTGGATGCTGGGTGCAGGCCTTGTTTGGATGGGGAGGAAGGCGATGAAGATGCTCTTTCATCACTGGCTGGTAATGCTGGACTGCAGTAGGGATTGCCAAAGAATGGTTATGGTTTCCCCAGTTCCCCCAGTTACTCTGCTCCTAGCAACAGCTCAACCATTTCCTCACTGCTGTAGATCCACCCTATAACAACAGGTTATTGAATAAACAACAACATTCATCCAGTTGAACAGGATCTTTGGCTCAGGTCCTGGCTGAGCTGAGCTTGCTCTTTGTGCAGCAGAGGTGTGGGCTGGGACACCCTTTACTCCCATCTTGCCCCATCCATCCTCTGTCATGATCTCCATCAGGTGATGAGAAGGTGTTGCAGAGCCAGCTCTCCTGGCTTGCTGCAAGCCCAACTGATGAGGGAACCCCTTTTGGGACATGCTGGGATCTGAGGAGCTGGCTCTTTACTCTGAAAGGAAGGGGCTGTGCAACCCGTCCTAGTGCTCCTAATTATTCACTGCTTCCAAATGAGCAGAGGGAGAAATGTCAGTGGGTCATCCCATGAGATAGTGCATCTCCTCAGCAGCTGCTTCGTGAACAAAGCCTCGCTGTTGGCCTTCACACAAGGAGGCGTGAGGCTGTAACAACGGGCCCCAGTGAGAGGGGACACAGTGGCAGCAGGAACAGAGTGCTCCCTTTTGAGCGCAGCCACTTTGAGCATGGAGCCCTCAGCACTGGCCACTTTCCAGGCTGTGCTCCTCAACCTGTCACTGTTAACTGTTAACAGACAGGCTGCACGAGAGAGCAAAGATATGGCATTCATTCGGGGAACTTAAAAGGCTTCCTTCTTCCTATGAGGATTGAGTCCTTCTGGCTCCCCTTCCATGACTGTGCCTCTCAGATCAGAGATGCCCTCTGTGATAAAGAGGAGTGGGCCACTCAATGTTGGGACTAAGTGATAGGAATTTTGGATGAGTGGTCCTGATAAGCAGGACAAAGTGTTTGCTTTGGTAAGAGACACTAAAGAGGAAATGGCCTTGACTGAATGAAGCTCATTTTGTTCATTTTTCTGCTGTTTTTGTCTCAAAGATCTGTGCAATTGTCCCCTGTACTCAGTCTGCACAGATAGAAATGAATCCCCACATCAGGGTCAGTTCTGCTTCCACAGCTGCTCAGGTAAATCCAGGGTAACTCTGTCACCGTGTCAGAAAACAGGCTCAGGCATGTAACTCATAACAGCAATTCCTATTAGTGAAGAGGGGTTGGCAACCTCGTGTAGTGTTTTCAACAACTTACGTGCTGTCCCATAACCAGCTTTGCAAGCTGCAGGCAGGCGTCTGCATGCAAGATGGTTGAGAGTGGAAGGACAAGGACCAGATGGTTATTAAAGGGCCAAGACTGAGAGAACAGATCATTTCATGTCGCCAGCTATATCTGTTATCTGGGGCTACTGGACAGACATCGAAATTACTTCAAACTGTGCTCCAGGGGTCATTTCCTTCACTGAACTTCCATGGCAGGACATTAGTTCATATCAGCAAGGGCTTTGGCCTCAAGAAGCATCAGAGGAATCTGTATTTGTCAAAGGAAAATGACTAAACAGAAGCTGCATATGCTATCAGTGGACCTTCTCCATTAACTGTGTGGCTGGTGGGATGGAGAGCGCTTTCACCCAGTCTACAGGGTATCCGACTGTGGAAAGTGAGCACATGCTGGAGGGCTGCTGCTCACAGGGACCTTGACAGGCTGAAGAAATGGACTGGCAGGGACCTCATGAAGTTTTAACAGAGGCACTTGTGAAGCTCTGCATTTGGGCTGGGGTAACCCCATTCAGCATTAAAGGTTGGGCACTGAATGAATAGAAAGCAGCTCTGCAGATAAGGGCCCTGGGGATCCTCGCAGACAAGTTGAACATGGGTCAACAGTGTGACCTCGTGGTGAAGAAAGCCACCACATACTGAGCTGTGCCGGAAAGATTATAGCCAGCAACACGGGAGAAGTGATTATTCTTCTCCATTCGGTGTTTTTGAGACCTCATCTGAATCACTGAGTCCAGTTTGCTGCCCAGTAGAAGGAAAACATTGACATACTTGAGCAAGGCCAGAGGAGGCTGTCAAAACAATCAGGGTACTGGAGAACAAGATGGATGAGGAGAAGCTGATAAAACTGGGTTTATTTAGCCTTAGAAGAGAAGGGTAAGAGGGGATCTTATTGCTGTCTACAAGTCCCCAGCGGGAGGGTGTGGAGACAGCAGAGCCAGACTCTTCTTGGAGGTGCATGGTGATGGGATGAGAGGGAATGACACAAGCCACAGCATCAGAAATCCCAATTATGTACAGGGAAAAATGTTGTCACCATGAGGGCAGTGAAATGCTGGAGCAGGACCCAGAGAGGCGGGGAAATCTCTAGCCTTGGAGATATTTAAAGCTCAACCCAACAAGGCCCTCAACAACCCAACTGAACGGGAAACACCCTGAGTAGGGGCTTGAACTAGATAATCTCTGTATATCCCTCCCAGCTTCGGTTATTCTTTATGAACTAAAGCGCATCCTCGCTGCTGGTATTTGGGATGTTCCTTCCAGAATTAAAGACCAGAAAGTTTTGAAGTGGGCGAAGAAATGACCCTCTTAAAAGGAGACTTTACTGGTATCTACAGGTAAGAGCTGCTTCATCTTCAGGGAGATGCTTTTCGATGTCTTTGCACAAGGAGAAAAAGGAAGCGTGTTTGTTTTCACCTTCACAGGGACAGATTTTCCTTAGCAACAGCATCTCATGAATGTGACGAGCTTTGCCATTGTTTATTTCTCAGATGTGCCTAATTTGGAGGAGGTTGGTTCAGAAGCTGATGATTCCTCACCTATAAATGTATCTTCATACCCGTGTGGAGTTTGTCACCCTATTGAGTTACAAATGACTGCTCCGAGTCACTGAACACCATTTGAAGAGTACAGAACTTTTGTGTGTGTAACTCCTGTTGGATTAAAACATGGTCTGGTTCCCTTCACTACCTTTTTAGATTGAGACCAAGTATCAAAGGAGCACAGTCTGTCCCAGGTTAGTGTCTAGTTCAGCACTAACCTGGAGGAACAGCCTTATTAGGGAGGGCAGCATTTAAAGAGAGCTGGCATTTGCACCGAACAAAGGCAAAGGACAGGCAGCTTTTCAAAGTAAAATGTACAACCAGTTGATAAATGCCCTAAAACTGCCATTTCAGCTTCATTTTTAATGCACTTTGTGCCCTACCTACATTGGAAAGTACTGACTAAAGTTGTTCTTTACGAACTACTGGCTGTGGTATCGCAGGAAATCATTCATTAAAGGAAGCAAAACTTTTTCAGACTTGAAAGAGAGAACTGGTTTTCCTTATAACAGGAGTAGGGGTCTCATTCTGGTTTTCACTAAAGGTTGTTATTAACAGATTCCCTGGGCCTCCCCCAGGCAGAACTGCTGCACCGTGGTGGTTAGCACGGTGTGAAACACCATGAGCTGGTACAAGGTCCAAGCATCCAACAGCCAGGCATCAGTCCCCCACAGGGCATGGTCCTTTCATGGCCCATATACTCATATGAGGTTAAGGCTTGGGGCCAGGGATGCAGAAGCAGCCTGTGTGCTGCTTTTTATGCTCTGGAGTTCTAATGTTTGCCGTTTGTTTGTTTGCTCATTCATAAAGCATGGTGTGTTGTTACCGAGCTGCTGTGCCTCGTTCAAACTGGTGGCTTTCCTCCATCAATAGCTAGCCCTGGTGATTTCCCTGGGGCTAGTTCTGTTTGTTACAGACCATGAGCCCTTTAAGGAATTGTCTCACAAGTCCTAAAACTAATAAACATCTTTCTTACTGCAAAAGATGCAGGGACTTCCTAAAACCCAAAATGTTCTCTGCAAACAAGACATTGAACATTGCAGCAACCAGCCCTTAAAGCCAAATAAACAATGAATGAGAGGGAAATTAATCCCTTTTTGACTCACATACTTGGATTCTTCCCTCTTTAATCAGTCTGAGTGTTGCAGAGAAACATATTTGGTTACAGTGCCTGGTGTTTTCCGTTAATCATGTTCCTCCTATTGCACATTCATTTTGAATGTGAAACAGGACATTGATTTGTTTATTAAAGCATACTCCTGTTAGCAGCACAGACAGGAAGACCCTCCCTGCGTTATCTAGGTTTCTATCTGTATCTATCTATAGCATCCCTCTGTTGTTCACGCATGGCCAAAGCTCAGGTTTTAAGCTGGGTTGGTTGCTCCAAGCACTGCTCTGCTGGAGCAGGCTCTCCCAGGCTCCTGATCCTCTGACTCTTAGAAACCTCTCACTTTCTGTCCCAGTGTATTTCTGCCCACTTATGTACCATGTAGCCCTTGGACCTTCCCTGGTTCTGCCTCTCCTTCCCCTTTGAGGCATCAAGCTGCTCTTACATGTGCCAGACACATTTGCCCCTTGCTCCTTTAGGGATGGTGCCAGTGCACGCTGCAGCTCTCTTTAATGTCAGAATGCCTTTCATTTAAAGCCATGTTTATCATGCGATTCTTAGGTGGTTTGGGGGTTTATCTCTCAACTACTTGAGCTCTGTGCCTCTACACACACAGTACGTGCTTGCACCCTCTGAAGGTGGTAGCTAAAGGTCACTAACTTCAGTGGGGCCAGAATGTGACTCATGGGTTTTAAGGTTGTTTTTTCCTGTTTTGGTAAGGAGCTGACATGTCTTGGAGTGTTCTTTTAGAGAGGAAAGGATTATTTCGGCTGACAAAGGGGTGCGCAGGGCACTCTGAGAGTTCACGGCTGGTGACCTGGGAAAATGATGCCAGAATGTTAAGAACTGAATCTTCATTAATCTCTGGCAGTGTGATCCTCTTCGTTTCCAAGCCCTTTAGTAAAGCAGAACATCTGCTTGGCCTCCAGTTCGCTCTCCAACCCAGATGAGATTTTCCAGCACCACAATAACATCCCTGTCAGCCTTGAACATCTCCTGTCTTTATAAGAACAAAGTGAGGACTGCAAAAGGTCTCACAAAACCTAAGGCCATCTGGAAGAAGTCTTCCCTGAAGGTGTGCGTGGAGCCCACTTTGAAGTCATCCGTGCATTCTGGCAGTCAGGGAGCCGGTTGCAGCGGACGTGGTTCAGTTTCATAATGCACTAAAAGACATCAACTGAGAGCTTGTCAACCCAAGAGCCAGTCCCCAGGTGACAGCAGGTCTTGGTCTGTGCCTGCTGTGGACAGAGTTTAGTCACCTGAGGTAGAAAAGTTCTTTTGCTTGATATTCAAAGACTTCCCTTGATGGCACATAGCTTTAGGTCTGGCTACGGTCTGTTACGTTTCAATAGAGCAGCAGTTTTAGGAGCCACGGATATCTCTTGCAGGCAGTGCTTCCCATTAATCGCATGATTGATCCTACATAAAATCACAGAATCATAGAACAGTTAGGGTTGGAAAGGACCTGAAGATCATCAAGTTCCAACCCCCCTGCCACACGATGTGGCTTATTCTGTATTGCAGTAGTAGACTATGCAAGAAGGTGTTTGGAAACCCCTGCTTGGCTCTGCAACAGGTTCATTGTGGATCTCTGGAAAAACACCTCACTGTATCTCAGGTCACTTATGGCAAAATCTAACAGTGGTACCAACCCATTTCCAGAGAGCTAGCAGATGAGAAGCCCTGAGCTCCAAGAACTGCTAAGGAATGGGCTGTGGATGGAAAACATAATAGCATGTCCCATAATAGCATGCTGGTTGATTAGTTTGCTAGTTCCACATTCTTGGACTGAATTTGTATTCAGGATTACACCTGGAAACTTGACCACTTCACAAACAATGCAGGAAAGTTATTCTGTTCTAGCTATGCCTATGCTTTAATCCACCCTCTATCAGTGTTCCCATGGATGGGAATAACCTCTTTTAATCATGGATGAGATTTCCCAGGGCATTACAACCGATGCCACACAGCCTGTCCTGTGCACTCGGGGGTTAATGTCTCTGAAGATCCCATCTGCAGTTTCAGTTCCTGGGGAAGGCTGTTATACCCACAGCATCTCTAATGCTGGGATTTATTCCAGGCTTGGCAGTACTCTCCAATTTGAGAATCCTTGTTTAGCTTCAAAAGTGAAGTAAAAAAGGAAAGTGCTGAATTATAGATGGTACAAAGACCAATGCTCTCAGCCCAGATCCCTTCACATTGACATCCTCTACACTGCACTGATTTGCTGGTTCTGAATTTACCAAAGACAAAGCATGCCAGGAGACCCTGGCACTTTGTCTGATGCTAAAAAATAGGCAGCCTGGGCCATAGTGGTGCCAAGTTCATGCTAAGTTCTGTGGAACGGGAAGGGAGAGGGGGTTTGGGGCTTTTCTGAACTGTGACTGCTTGACCCAAGCTGTCATTCTGGCTACAATCCTGTGCCTTTTCATGAGCTTTGCACCTATCCTGCCCAGATTTTGAAGAGAACTTTCTCTGAGCTGCCAATACACCCTCTCTGAGTGCCAAGCTGCTTGCATCGCCCAAAAGCAACATACAGGTCCGTAACCATCAACAGCTCAACACTTGTACCTGTGCGTTGTTCACCGAAGTGCAGACCCGCCAGCTAGTACTCATTGCCTACTGTCCACCAGCCATGGTTTGAAATGAGGAATAGAGCACAGAAAGCAATAACCTGCCTGTTTGATCCGGGCTCGTTTGGGAGATATATATGCAGTGAGGATTCAGAGCTGCAGGGAGAGGAGTTACAGGGAAAAGGGGATCAAGTGCCAAGAAGCAGCTGAAACAATAACACTGAAATCAATCTCTGCCGACAAAGGACAAAGCTTTCCGCAAGACCAATTGAGTGGAGCTATTTTCTGCCGTGCTCCTTTCCCCGTGACTTCCCTGTGCATCAGCTAAATACCCCCCAGCCATGAGCCAACTGGCAGCCGTGGGCCTCCGCTCTGGCTCGCTGGGCAGGGTTGTTCCATCCAGGAATGCTCCCTGCCAGACCTGCTGCATCAGAAGGGTTCTTCTCAATTGGGTTGCTCCTGGTCAGGTCTGGCAGGGTTTGAGGAGCTCGAGCTGTGTGCGGATGTAAGGAGAATAAACCTGCCCTTATTTCAAGTAATCCACCTGCCACTCATCCACTGAGCTTGTGCAAAGTGGGTATACAAAGCTATGAGCTCTGAAGAGTGGTGTTCCCTTCATGTCTTGTCAGGAACGGGGACAAATCCGGCCTAATGAGGGTGGCACTGCCATGTGGTGATGTGAAGAAGGGAAGCAAACAGCAAAAATCTCTTTAGCTCTGTGGGAAAGCTCCCTTTGGATGGGTTGATTGAGAACTGGAAGCGCAACCCATGGGGAGAACTGATCCTGAATGCAGGACTTTGGGAGCTCTGCTTTGCTAATGAGCTTTGAGAGGATTAACTTGTCCAACACCTTGCCGGTGCCTTAGAACGTGATTCCCTCTTTATGGAAGCATCGTGATTATTGTTATTCATTTGCCAGTTGCTGAAAAAAACATATAACAGGAAAAGATCGGTGCCAAGATTGCTTTGGAATAGAGAAACGCTGTACTCCGGTGCCAAGAATCTCACAGACTAAACAGAACCCAGCGGGAGCCCTTGCTCCATACGGGAACTCGTGTTTATTTTAACATGTAAATAAATGGGGTGAAAAATGGGTCTTTTAAATTCTTTTTTTGGAGTTTGTTATTGATGTGAATTCCCAATGGGTGGTCTGCACGGAGGGGAACCTTTTGAAGATAGCTTGAAAGGAAGTCGTGCCTGTCCCCCAAGACATTCGTCAGCAGCGTGGAGGGCGTTCTTACATGAGCTAGCTTTCATCTTCTTTTCTTCTTAATGCTTAATCTACTGTTAGCAGGGAGGAATTAGGACTGTCTTCCCTGAGATGAATTGATGTGATTGTTTTCTCAAGCACGAACATACCCAAGGCACACGTATGGAGCCTGCAATGCGAGGAGCTCGCTTGCGATGCAGCAGCGTGCTGGGCAAGGCTCCTGCTCAGGGATCAAGAGGTGGGTCATTAACTTGCAGCTCTCTTTGGAGGGGAACAATCAGGCGGGTTGTGCAAACTCTCAGGCAGGGCAAATGAAACCGTCCTTAAGCAAATAGAAGAGCACGAAATGAATGGCCTTTGTGAAGGAAAAAATGGAAATGTTTTCTAGTTAAACAAGCTGTCATTTAGGACTTAATAGCATGTGCGTGTTGGAGAGCCAACCCACATGCCAGTCGTGCTTTGGAATCAATGGGCAGGGAAGGGGATTGTGCAGTTCCGCTCCAGCGCTGCCTTTCTCATGGAGAACTCTGACATCTTGAGTTGGTGCCTCAGTTGTTCTAAAGCTGGAACTTGGATCACAAGGTCCATGCAAGTGGATTTTCATCCTTGGTTCCGTCTGGGAAAAAATAAAGTTTGCACCCTTTCGGGGGGATTTTATGGTACTAAAGCAAGGTAAGAAAGTTGTGCATGATTTTAAAGCTAAATTAAAATAGAATGGAGATTGCCCTTGGCTGCTCTCCTCTCCCAGTGAAACTCTGGCTACCATTAGCGGCATCTTAAGTCGTATGTGGAGAGCAGAAAAGCAGCTCTTCTCTGTTCTGAAAAGATCAGCAACAAATAGGTCAAGTGAACTTGGGAAACCCTGGATTAACTCCAGCAAAGTCCATGCGATCTTTCCTGCGGTTCCTAAGCACCGGTGCTGGTTCTATGTCATGGCGGAATAAGTCTTTGAAGAGCTACTCTGATGCTAAACAAAGTCACTCAATGATACTGCAGGATATGATCTGCTCCTCGTGAAAGAGGGCAAAATCTCAGTGCAACACTGCAAGAATAACAGTGAAAAAGTATTCTAGGGCCTTAAATAAAATCACTTAGTGCCAGATTATAAGAGTCCGTAGAGGCACCGTACGCTGTGCCTCACTGATTGTATATCTTACATTTATATTGTGGTTTTCAATCCATGGGAAATGAGATTAGATAGGAATCATTTCACCCATCACCGAAGGAAAGTCTTTTGCAGAGGAACTCAACGGCTGCTCTATGCCAGCTCTGTGCAGTGTTTTCAAACCCCTGATCCCAGCAGCCTGGCAGAGAAGGGCATTCCCTTCGGCTCTCTTTTGCTTTAATATTCTTGAGGGCTGGTTTGGGAGGTGGCATCAGCAGAAAGGGCTGAAGAAGAAAGAAGAATATGGTTGTGTATGAGCTTTGTGGGAAAGAAACTGGGCTCCGTAGTCCTCTGTCATGGGGCTTAGCTTCTACCAGCCATGAAGCAGCAGCATCCTGGTGGATAGGGATGAGAAAGCTCCAGACAGTGTGGGAAGTGACTGTGGCATATGCAGGTTTTCACACTGTCTTATCCCCTTTCATTGCATGGTGTCCCAGGAGACACTCACATTCCTGCTCTGGCCACAGCGGCTGCTGTTTGTACAGGCAGCCTGTGAAGGACTCATGATTTTGCAACACACCCAGATGGGGTTTTTCAGCATGTTTTCATGAGCAACATGATGTTCCAGGAAGACTTTTAAGGAACTGCAAATCAGAGCCAAATTCAGCAACAGCATAAGGAACAGGCGAAGCTTCTGAAGCCAAAGGAATCGCGCTTGTATCCGTTAGGGATGAATCGCCTGCTAACATTGACAGCAACAGTTTGCCTTGCTGGACAGACTCAGCCACTGCTGTGACATGCACCAGGTCAGTTTGTTTGTCATCTTTGGAGTCCAGAAAAGATTCCCAATGGCTTCAGCAAGCTGACCAGTTCCCTGCTCCCAGCAGAAGGCACAAAGGATTTTAGTGTAGAAAATTGCCTGTTCCTGGCTTTTTCCCTTAACCAAGCCAACAAACAATATAACTCTGTGTGTGCACCACGCTAAAAATATCTGAGCTCTGCAAATGTGTCTCCGATGTGGGAGGAGGCGGCTTTCAGTTTGCTGCACCCTTTGTGTGAGGCAAGTGAATCCAAACTATCCAGCAAATGCCGAAAGAAAAATGATTTTCCTAACCTTGGGAAGGAAGAGGGAAGCTGACGGACTTCTGTGTCCAGGATATGACTCCCCTTTGGCAAGAGAGAGGTAGAATCCATCTGTAATTCTTAGTTACATGCTCCACAGATAAAACACCAAGGGTAGAAAGATACTTCTGTTGGGTACCATATTTAGTGGGTTTAAAATGTCCTATTGTCATGGAAAACCCAGCGTACCCCCGGTATCTATATAGGTGGTATCAAGGAAAGGGTGCTGAGGACTACCCAGATGGAGAATTGTGGTCAAAAGTTACTAAGGATAAGCATGTGTTTTGAGATCCTCAAGGAACATAAAGATGGAAGCAGTGATGAGAGGGTACCCTCTTCTCCTTTTAGTTCCTAATGCTGATGTGAAGTAGTCCTGGAAGAGCCTTAGCCCAAATATTCACAGTGTAAAGCTTGTCAGTGCTGCAGAGCAGGTTTACTCCACACTGTGCCCCACGGGCCTGTCTCCTGGTGGTCCAGGTCATGGACCTGCTCCCTTCGAGCCCAAGCACTGCTTGTTCTTCTAATGGAAACCAGAGCTGTCGGAGAGGACAAGAGGGACGGTGCACAGTGAAGGCTGGTTCAGCACAGCAGCTGACCTAGGTGGCACCTTTACTACAGTCAAGGCAGCACGGCAAGTCCTGGGACAGCTTGTCCTGCTTCTCCTCGCTCAGGTGTCTCTGTCGTGTCTGTTCTCCATCTCCATGCAAAACAAAGAGTACTTACACGGGGGGCAGACACTGCTGAATGCCTCCGTGCATCAGACTTGGTTATGAATGGAAAAAGATAGGGAAAAGACAACCAGACCGCACTCCCTTGCTGTGATAAGTCTGTTCTCAGGGCAAGGAAGCCGCTTTGTTGAGTAGGAATCTGCAGATGAACTCGGAGGTGCTTCCTGTGTGTATTTGTTCTGAGTGGAGTTTGCTTTCGTTACTGACAATGCAGGCACAGGCCGTTGACTTTTCCAGATGTTGTCTGTCCTGCTTTGAAGCTTCTTCC
>JANEMJ010053845.1:0-17216 GCA_024361745.1 Cacatua alba | reverse complement strand
GGCTGCAGCCCCACGCTGCCCTGCGGCCGGTGGCACCGGCGCTCCGGCTCTTAGCATCCCTTCATCCCCCCAGAGCATCCCTGCATCCCTCAGAGCACCCCTGAATTTTCCCTGAGCACTCCTGCATCTACCTAGAGCAACGCCAAATTCCCCAAAGCGTTCATGAGTCTCCACCAAACATCATTGCATTTCCCCTTCCCCTCACCCCACGAACATCCCTGCACCCCCCCCCTTAGAACATCTCTACATTCTTCATTCCCCCTCAACCTGGGAGCATCCTTGAATTCTCCCTTGCATTCCTCACAAGAACATTCCTGCATCTCGCCAAAGCATTCCCCCAAGGTAGAGGCCAGGGGGAACACTCATGATTCCTGCCTCAGTGGAGAGGAGCGGAGGTCAAGGCTCAACTTGTGTGTTCATCAGAGATAAACCAGAAGAGCTCTCAGGCAGGCAGAGCACGGAGGGTGATGCTTTTGCCTAAGGAAACACTGCTGGAAGCAGGCAACTCTACCAAGTGTCCCTGCCACTTGGTCTGCAAACCAAGGACTTCTTGCCCGCAGCCCCCAGCTCCAGGAGGTGATTATTGCTCCCTCCTCCTTCCTCTCCTTTAGCTTGTCATAGCCGAAGAGAATATCTTTCGTTTGAAGACTTTCTGCAGCTGGTGATACGCCAGGACGAAGTTACCTACCGCTGTAACCCCCAGTGTGCAGTGCCTGCTCCACACCGCAGCATTGCGAACATCTTCATGTCCAGGGATAGGGTCAGCTCCCCCCAGTCACTCCCTCTGGAGAGGGACACAGGGACATGCAGAGCAGTGACACTGGGAAGCAGAGAAGGACACTGGCTGGAGATGCTGGCCAAGCGCCTTTCTTCCTGGGAAAACCTGATAAGTTGTGAATGCCTTTGAAGAGCAGATATCAAAAAAACAAAGCAGGAAAATTGTGCAAACCCAGAAACATGCATGAAGATAAAGCCCAGGGGGTTTGTCACCTTCTGATTACTCCAAAAGCTATTTTCACATCAGGAGCTGTTACAGCCTCACAGAACTCCTCTTCAAACCCATCACCACGGCCACCGTCCTGCTAGTGGATGCTGATCCGGCTGAGAGGAACCCTGGAAGGGTTCTTTTAAATCATGGTGAATCACTTGCAGCTTGCAGAGCCTGGAGGTGAGAGCACCTCTCAGCCAGTGCAGGCAGGGACCCTGCCAAGCCCTCCCACTGCAGTGGCCTTTGGTGGCACCCACCATCAGGCCTGCAGCTGCCTGACACGGTGTGTCCTTTCCTCAGGGAGCCAAGTGTCCCCAAGCCTCTCCACTCCACAGAGGATTCGGTCCCCGCTGCTGCTGCATCCCGACGGAGGATGTCACTGTGGGCTCGTGGGAGCTATGGGTGGGAGAGATGCTGCAGAGGATGCTGTGTGTGCCAGAAACCCCTGGTCAGTGGGATAAATGACTGGAAGCTTCAAAGAACTTCATTCATGGCTTCAGCGCTGCTTTGAGGAAGATCAGATTCAACAACACCCCTGAGTGAATTCCCAGCAGGGCAGTGAGCAGCCTGCTGTGCGGCTGCAGCATGGCAAGAGCAAACAGGACCTGATTTCGTGTGATCATCTCAGATGTCATAGAGAAAAAGGGCTTTTTTTCCCCCCTCATGATGTTTAATGAACCCACAGACCACTTCCGTTCTGACTGCTTGTGCCCTGGTGGTGTTGGTAGTCTCTATTCCGACAATCATCAGTATTCATTAACGTGTTTACAAATTCCAAGCGATTATGTGCATGTTGCAGCGTTGTCTCCAGGAGCTGTTTGCTGTTTGCTGTCATTCTTATTCAGAGTTTTCATCATCCAGACAGAAAGCAGAAACCACACTTTGTGCCTAAGATAATTTATAATATATATTTGCAAAATGTAACATGGATAAATTATTGTTTTCTAGAGTAATTTGCCAGGAGTATTAGATAATAAGAGAGGACAGACCTTCACAGACTGTGGTTTTCCTTGTCCTGAGGTTTCTCTCTTGCTTCAGCAGAAGGATAAATATATTTCTAAGATAGGCCAGGAAACATGCAGTCTTGGTAATTGTCAGAAATAAAGGAAAACCAAAGGAAATCACACAGCCTAGAAGGAGTAGTTAAAGCAGATTACACACAGACATGCAAGCAGATGGTACGATAGCTAACATTTTGACCTGGCTTACACAGTACATATGCCACGTGTAGATATCCTATGTGCTCATAAGTGCTTAGAGATGTTCATCTAGGGTGTATTGATCCCCCTGCAGTCAGGCCATGGGGTCCTCTTCTGGGCTAGGAAGGCTACAGAGGCTCAGTGCCTGAATAACTGCTCAGTCCTTGTGTAGATACAGGAGCAAAAATGGTACTTTCTGGAGGATCAGAGCTATAGCTCAGCTATAAGCTTCCATGTGCATGGTTTAGTCTAAGGTTGTGAATGAGAAGCAGGGACTGGGAATGGCAAATGGAGAGGTCCCAGCCCAGAGCTCCCTCCCAAACCCATTTTCAAGGGCTTCTGCCCCAGCTTGAGCCCCTGCTCACAGCCCGGGTGCTGAGGCAATGCAATGTTTCCTGAACACACACTCAGAGCTCAGCTACACGAACAGACAAGCCCTAGAAGCCCCCAGGAAGGGTGAAGAGCTCGGGGCAGCCCTGCTGCCACTGCCTGCAAGGCAATTCCTCTCCTGAGGAGCTCCTGAGCAAGGAGCTGGGAGCTCTGTTCCCCTCTCTGCTTCCTTCCCTACTTTATTTTTGAGAAGCACTTAGCCTGAACATGAATTCTTCAGAACTTCCATATCTTTAAAGAGAACCAAGGGAAATATGTGGCCTTTTCAAGGCTGCTTTGTACTTGGAAGAGTAGCCTGCACTTGAAAGTTGTTTCACATTCAAGCGGAGAGTGAGAAGTGAATAAGCCTCTTGTAAGATAGCTGTTCTGGGGAGTTTGTCTATGAAGTGAAGCCTTCAGGCTAAGAGACAGAATGCTTCTGCAGCCTCCTGGTGTTTAGGGAGCTCAAGTTTTGGATGTAATTTAGCAGTTGGCTCTATCCTGGATTTTGGGCCCTGCAAAGTCTGTGTATTGCCACATTAGAGAGCAGTGCCTAAGGACCATCAATTGCTTTGGCTTTGCTAAAGCCATGCTGGGACCATCACCACTCTGCTTGGTGCTGGTTACTGTGGAGAAACAGGCCATTGGTCTGACCTATGGGGTGTTTTGTACATGCTTTGTATGCATGTGGCTTACTGCCACTTGCTTGTGTGTTGTTCATTTTAATTTGGAGGTCCTAAAGGGACCAATTTGGAGTTTCCTTTGCATAGCTGTATTTCCTCTGTTTAGCATCTCATTTATATTTTCTCCTGTGACTTGCAGAATTGCACGTAAATTTACCAAGGAGGTGGGGAGAAGTTGTGTCTTCTCCCAGAACACACATCCAAATAAATACAATTTCCATGTGGGCTGATTATGCTGTGAAGACACAGTGCTGGAATCTGCTCTTCCTGGTGGGACACCTTCTACAGGCCAGGTTTAGTTCTCCTTCTGTCTAAAATTTAGCACCCTGTAGTTTTATTAGATCCCTATAGTTCCCACTCTAGTGGGAATTAGTGCCCTAGTGGAAGGTGTCCCGGCCTGTGGCAGGGGGTTGGAACTGGATGAGCTTTAAGGTCCCTTGCAACCCAAACCAGTCTGGGATTATGTGATTAATGAGTTTCTTAAAGGTGGGACCATCTTGCTCAAGGTAGCTGTTCTACACAGTAAGCCTGGAGCTAGGAGGATATTCCTTTTTAGCTGTTTGGGTAAATATTGCTATATAATTGACAGCATCTCTCATCTTCAGAGACTGTGATCTTTGACAAATGACAAGTGATGATCATGCCTGACTCATTAAAACAAAACCGAATTTATTCTTAATACACACTGTCTCCCTGTGGTTTGTCACGGAGAATACATTCACACACATTCCCGTCCAAGCCAGCTGAGGTGATCACAGTCAAATTCTATGTCTATGCCTTGACTCCATGAGGCAGCAGATGGCTTCCGAGTTGTCAAGTTCAGATGTTTCCTGCCCCTCTTCAGGCACATCTATAATTCAGTGCTTGCACTGACATGCTTGGCTCCAGCTCTGGAATCATACAGTGCTTCCACAGCAGTAGAAGGGCCTCTGTCACAAGGCACAGATGTGTGGGCAAAGCATCCACCTATGGGAGAGCTCAGCTGCATCAGGACACACATGTGTTCTCGCTTGCTTCTTCACAAAGGGGAAAGAGGGAAAGCTCTCATTTCTCCTGGAATAAATCAAACCCAGTAAATTAGGTGCTAACGACAAGGGGGGTATTTGTAATCCATAGGGACAGAAGTAATGTTGCCTGGATATTGATCAGGCTCCTTCCGTCCTCCCACGGAGGAATTTGCAGTTTGGTACTGGTTTAGATACCCATCCTTGCAATTACACAGCGAGGACAGCTGTGTCCTGAAATCAGGAGTTATGGAAATCAGAAGGCACATTAGCATCAATAATATTTAACAGGGAAATGAGAGCTTTCTGGACACCTTCCCTTTGATGTCTGTCTGACTTTGCATTTCCACAGAGGCAGAGCTTCCACGCCAAGGAGTTTGCTCCTCCACGTGACAGTGAGGATGCGCAGGGCTGGAGGCAGAGCAAGCTCTGAACCTCAAGGAGAGGTGCTGTTACTGCTATGCATGAATTGTAGTTTTTCCATTGCTTATTTCTGTCCCATGGGGCCAGCTTGTCTGTGAAACAAACTTTGAAGAGAAAGAAGATTAAAAACCCCTCTTTGTGTTCATGTCTTTACTGGTGAGGGTTGGGAATGCTCTGGCATTCACACAAGTATCTGTCATTAGAAACCCATCCCTTTGTTTTTTTCCTTTTCTTCTGCCTTTATCATGGGAAATGTTTATTCAGCTTGGAAAATTCCCTTTTCTGAGATGCCCGTGCAAATTAACAGCACACGTGCGTGAGGGTAAGGGCAAAGTGGCAGAGAAAAGAGGTTCCAGAGCAGCGGAGGATGAAATCTCCAGAGGAGCCCTTGAGCTCCTGCTCAGCATCAATTTTTAACAGGTAGCATCAGAGGAGAGGACACAGAAAATGCCGGGGGAGCATTTCACATTCTAGAGATGCATAATCAAAGAGTGCATTTCTCTTTTAAAAACAAACCCAACAACAACTTGCCTGTCAAACTTGGAGAGCTATTAGGACTGAAAAGCAGCATAGAAATCCAAACCTGGGTGGCACAGCATGAAATCACTTGTTGGGTGTGCTTGATCCTGCTGCTCAGTCCACATGCTGCTCAGGCTTCTGCTGGTGGCAGAAGGTCTTTTCCTTACTGTGCTGTAAGGGGCTTAATTAAGCAAGGTTGATGTTGGATGAAGATGATAATGATGACAGGAATAGTCCTCAGAACTGCTGAGAAATAAATACCCTGTGAACCAGCTTTCAAAAAGGGAAGAAGAGTACTAATGTCTCTACTAACGTCACTAATGTCCATCTGTGTTCAGAACGAGTCGTACACCTTTTCACTTCTTTCTTTTCCTTCCATCTTTCCTCTCCTTCCTTCACTATTTTTCTCTACGTTGTAGCTGTAACCTGCAAATCCAAACTTGCAGCGTCCAAAAACTTATCCTTTAACACAGGGAGGCTGTTCATGGTTGGACCAGTCCCAAAAAAGCTTCTGGTTTTTGGCTTCTTGGGAACTAACTCCTTAGAATTACAAATCACCTTGTCATCAAAGAAAGTCACATTTCTGGTGTTGTGCGAACCAACCATGCTCATGCTTTTGTGAGCATGAAAATGCTGAGTTTAGCTACTCTGGGGGAGGAAAGCACAGCACAGCAGGATGAGTAACACAGTTAGTGATGAAGTAACTGTCTGATCAGAATTAACACCCGGTCCTTGTTGAGGCCAATTCAATATTGCATTTTGAAATGAAAACTTCAGGGCACAAGGGGAATAAACCCAAAACTCATCCTGCACCTGTCAGCTTGGACTGAATTGATGGCTGCTTTTAAGACCAATAGATGTTTTCAGAGAGAGACAGCAGAGTCTGAATACCAAGACGTGATACCCACATTCAGCTGCTTTCAACGACGCCAAAAGCATTTTGCCATATGCAGGAGTAAACGTTAAAGCTCTGTTGAAGAAGTATCCGTTAAATTTGGTATTCCATCAGGGGGTGGCTTAAGAAGCAGGGTTGGGCTTTGTTCTTAATGCTCTTTAATGACAGTAAGTAGGTTGGGAGTGACATGAGAACACTTGAGAAGGACTAAACACTCTCTAATTGAAGCCAGAGCTGTTCCAAGGCAGTTGGAAAACCAGCTGTGGAGAAATGAGCTGAGTTTCCCTGGGCTTTGGTGCAAGCTGCAGCACAGTGGGCTCATTAACGTGCCATCAAACTTCATCAAACTTCATGACAGTAAGCAATTAGAGGGGTAGAGTTTCAGCCACTTCTGGAGTCCACGGTGTTCTTCAGAGCTACCGCCAGGTTCTCATGGGAGGAGACCTACAAATGTCAGCTCCTTCGCTTCCTGCAGGGGCCTGGAGACAGGGAACTCATGGATAACCTCATGTAATATTTAACAAACTTCCTGGGCTAATTAAGTTTATTACTTTATATAGTAACTAACATAGCTCTAATATCTATCAAAATTTAATTCATTACCGCCACTCAACATGGGCCCAATTCCCTGCTCCCTTACAAAGGTGCAACCACATGAATTCATTGTGTGCACCAGGACGTAGCCCTTGTTCTGCCAGATCCAGTTTCCAAGCAGAAATATAAAGACAACTTTGCTCTTGACTCTGCACAACTTGACTGAACCAAGAGAGTTCCTTCAGAATCATGCCAGTGTAATTGAGAGCAGAAGCTGTCCCCAAACACTGGCCCATCAGGTCCTCAGTGTCTTACAAGCTGGAGGGTTCTTCAGACACAATATTTGAGGGGCTTTTCTGTAAATCAAAGCTTGGATTCACTGTCTGGTACTTGTTTCCCAAGCACAGGCAGTTGTAAATGCAACCCAGCATCAAAGGAAAGGTATTTCTCTAAAGAGCAGAAGGCAAACAAGATCTTTGTTGCTGAGATTAGGAAAATCAGCTCTCTAGCTAGCTGGAACTTGTTTACTTGACCGTTTGACTTCTGCAAAGCCCCTGATAATGAAGCCTGGGGTCTCCAGGCTGCTGGACAATGTTAAGCCAAGAGGGACTGAAGCTTGTTGTAGGGGATGCTTCAACTGAGCCAGCCATGAGAAATGGAAGAGGCTCCTGTCTGCACGCAGCCCCTGAGAGGGGAGGACAGGACAACTCTGCTCTGCTGCCCAGGAGGGCAGGGAGGAGATGCTGGGGATGTACAGGCGGAGATGCAGGCAGAACTGGCTTGGCTAGATTGAAGCTGCCTGTCCAAGCAGTCTCTGTATAGTTACAGGCTGTGACCAGCAACTTTGTCAGACAGGTACCTGGGTCTGACCCACAGATCTGTGTCCCAAGGGATCCCAGGGGTGAAGGTCTGGCAAAAGTTAACAGAGATGCTGCTATTGCCACTTTTAGCAGGAATTTCAAGTGCCTGTGTCTCTAAAAGCACTCTCAAGGGCGTTCTGTGTAAGGTCCAGCAGCTTCACACTCAGTTATTGAGCACATTTTCTCTGGAGGAAGGCAGCCTTCCTGGGGAGAGGGGACACATCTCTCTGTCCTTCCAGCCTTCATCAGCTCTGGCAGTTCCCTGTCCCAGCCCTGTGGGCCACTGTGATCCTTCTTTTCCATGTCTGAAGAGGCCAGATCCTGCTCAGCTCCCACATTACAGGTTTGCTAGTGGAGGGATGCTGTTCCCCCTGCCTGCCTGTTGCCTTCCAAAGCCTCACCCATGGTTACCCACAATCTTCAGATGAGTCTAATTTAGACAGACATTCATCTGTACAAGGGAGTGATCAGCTTCTCCAGGGCAGTGGGGTACAGCTGATGGAGATCAAGGGGCAGAATACAAATTGCACCAGTCTGCAGTTACACAAGTGCTGCCTTGAGCAGGCTTTTCTCTCCTCTTCTTTCTGCTGATCACTTGGTGGTGGCAGAGTCCCACATCCCCGTCAAGATCCCCAAGCATTTTGCAATGTGAGACTGATTTTCCAAAGCATCTGCTTCAGCTTTCGCGCTCTCTGCAGGACATGGCTGACAGTGAGGACAGGGAATTGCATTGCAGTGGCTGTTAGAAACCTGGGTCTGAGGTGGGCACACACCGTTGTGCCTTGTCACCATGTCCTGTGCGTGGTCATTGCACACTGGCATGCAAATGCAGTCCTGTGCGAGGAGAAGTGAGGTTGAAGAATGCACCAAAATACAGTTGTATCTTGCACTAAAGAGGCTCCGTAACAGTGAAATGCAGCTGGTCACTGACTCTAATTTTAGCTGATGTGCATGTGAAAGTGCATCAATCTGAGCTGCTGCATGTGGAGCAACCGAAGTGGAGGCAAAACTCCCCAGACTTGACCTGCAGTCTGGTTTCCAGCACAGTGAGAGATGCTAAAGCTGCTCCTTTCACCCATGCTAGAAGTTTTCAGCCAGACATGGACCATTGCTTCCCCATATGCACAGGGCACAGGTAAGTGTGGCTTTGAGCAGCTGAGCCTCAAAGGGCTTCAGAGAGGGCTCTGGCAGCACTTTTCCCCATGATTTATGCCATAAGTGAGGAGCTGGATTTCAAACCAACGCTCCCTGCTCCCGCCAGCCTCTCCCTGCAGACAAAGGAGTTATTCTATGGCCTGGCCAGATCTGTGCTCATCTGATCAGCGAGGGTGTTAATATTGACACTATTATATCTGGCATATTAGTCTGAACATCTAAATCATCCCACAGCTCCGCAGCCACCTGATCTCCTGCGCTGATTCCCACAGCCTCCTCACTGCCGCCCTGAAACGCTGCCACCAGCGTTAGACAGACCAGCAGCCTTAATTACAGGGTGGCAGCCTGCCAGCACCCAAGAGGCAGAGCTGAGCTGCCTGCGCCGCTTGCAAAGCGGGAGTGAAAAACCAACACTGGGAAACAGCAGGGCAAGCCCTGCAGTGCTGATGTCAGGGTGGGTCAAGCATCTGCTTCGCCTCAGGTTCATCCCCTGGGAAGAAGCATTACGCGAGGGCTTGGCTGGTCCCCAGTCCTGTGGCTGACCCATCTTGCAGGATGCTCACAGGGACCCTTCCCAGTGGCGTGCACAGTACTTTAGACTGGAGATTAGGAACAGTTTCTTCACCAAAAGGGTGGCGAGGCATTGGAACAGGCTGCCAGGGATGTGGTTGAATTGCCATCCACTTGGAAGAGTTCACAAACTGTGTAGATGAGGTCCGTATGACATGGTTTAGTGGTGGCCTTGGCAGTCCTGGGGGAATGGTTGGAGTTGATGATCTTAAAGGTCTTTTCCAACCCAGCTGATTCTGTGATTTTATGGTGTTGAGTCCCATCTCCATCCTGCCTCACTGGAGAGGGTGATAGAAAACCAGCATTCCCCCATTTCTGCTCTGGAGAGTTCTGGGCTTTTCCCCTGTGTTGCTCCATGTGTGACAAGGGGCTGCAAGGCAGTGGACTATGCCCTTGTATTCCATATGAGCACTGGCAGAGAGCTGAACACACAGACCTGCTTCCCTGCCCGGCTCCCTGCATCAGTCCCAAGGCAGTCTTGCTAATTCCTTACTTTTTGGAGCCTTAAGTTTATTCAATTCTGTGAAAAAACGAGATGAAGCGACATAGTTCCATGGCTATCGGGGATCTAAACATCTCCCAGAGACCCCAGCAGGAGTGAAGGATGGTGACATCCTGGCTTAGTTCCCAGCCCTGCTATGGAGTTGTCATGGCATCTGCCCCTCCGGGCCCTTCCCGAGGCCATGTACCATCTGATAGTGTCAGTGCAATCTTGATGCTGGAGCATCCCCATGGAGGAACACTCACTGCCTCTCCTCAGAGGACAAAAGCATTTTACATCTAGAACTGAGCTCAAGCAGCTGCTCAAAAGCAGGACAGGGATGAACCAAAGTAAAATCCTCGGATACCACTTTGAAGCAAACAGATCCCTGTGGCACCTGTTCTTCACAGCTCTCGGCAGATAACAGACAATACCCTGATTATGGGAATGCATTTAGCATTGTGCACCAAATTGTGTGAATGCCTGGTTAAAGAATAGCTATTCCAACCGAAAAAGATGGCCAGGGAAAAAGAAATCAGCCTTTGGGTTCTGAGTCATCGCTCAGGGTTTGGTCCACTGTGTCTCCAGAATAATTATTAAGCAAGTTCTGATGGAAGAATTTTATTTACCCATCCTCAAAAAGGAAGAAAAGAATCCTTAATAGTTGATTAGATCAAAAAAAGCATAGTTTATTTTTCAATAAGTGCTTTAGATGTAAGATCAATGGCTTGTAGTTGATTGATAGGAGCTGTTTGCAAAGACATCAGATCTAATTGTACTCAGGCAATCACACAGACGTTTGCTTTGACTAACACCAGGCACCATCCCTCTTGTACAGATGGGGGAGGTACCAGAAAAGAGCAATACTGTGCACTGGAGAGTTGCTCAGCAACTGCCCCGTATTATTTTCGAGCTGTCCCTGAGTGCAGCCTCCTTCTCTTTGATCTTTGCATAATTTTTGTTGCTGCTACTTCTGAAAAAAGAAAACATTTTAAAAGAATTGCATCTCCATTTGCCACACTTCTTTTTGTTTTTCTCTTTCCCCGCCCCAGGCACAGCTGAAGCCTGATGACACCAGGGAAAGCAGTGCATTTCTTTGCAGAGGGGAGGAAGTTAAGGTCCATCTATTCTGCTAGAGCCTTTCATGAGGTGTTGGAGAACCTGGACTCCTACAGGGATTTAGCGTCTGTTTCTATACATGGTCCTTATATGATATTCAGAGGCAGACTAAGGGTGCTTAGCCCTTGCCATGGAGCAGCCACACAGCTGGGTTTGGCAGATAAGCTGGTACTAGCACTCCTATTTTGGCAGTGTATTATTAAGCAATGGCAATGGGGTGATTTGTCTGGAGAAGAGAGTGCCAGGGCTGGGATTTCTTACCCTGCTGTAATCCCAGAATGAGCTTGGCATGAAGGCATTACTCTGATTTGGAAGGAGCATCGCATCTTGCCAACCAGTTATTACCAGCCCTGCTTGATAAATGCCTTTATGAGCTGCTCATCCTGAACCAGTGCTTCTTCCGTGCTCTGGATGAAACAGACCCCTTGTGGGGCCCAGCAGAAAGGAGCTTCTGGTTGTTGCAGTGTATCTGATCCTTTTTTCTCTCTCATTTATTTTCTGCTACTGCCGCGCACAAGTGGCTAACAGAAGGTTTGCATTGTGCTTTGGCCTCTCCTGGGTACCACACACAGAAGAACAGCAACAAGTAAAACACCAACTCCCTGAAATATGGAAAAAACCCCCCGAAAACAAAAAAGGAAAAAATCTAGAGAAGAAAATAACCCATAAATTTGGAAATTTGAATGAGGAATATGAGTCAGGAGCATCTTTCCTGAAATCCATAGACAGCAGCACTGTACAACTACATGGACTAAAAGGGGGATGTTTTGGCAAGGGTTAGCACAGCCCCTCCTCAAGGAGGACACACACAACTCCTGAGCCACGTTACAGCCCAGCAGGAGGACGTCACCAAGGGAAACAACCAATTTCATCACTTCTCTGTGGTCTCACAGTAACCCCATGAGGCAATCAAACACCCGGGCAGAGCTGCAGAGCCGTGAGCAGGGGTTCCTTCTTGTGCTCCTCCTCCAGTGCTGGGTGGCAGAAAGCAGCTGGTTTGTTTTGCTGGTGTTTGACCAGGCACCACCCAAATGCCTTAAAAATCCCCCAAAACCCTGAAACTTTCAATGCAAATGAAGAGCCAGGCAGCAAAAGGAAGTAAATTTCTACATCTAGTAAAAATTTCAGCTTGAAAGGTCTAAAGATAGACTTTTCTTGCCTTGGGAATTCTAGCCTTGCCTTGTAACTTGTGGTGCTGCAGCTGATTGCATTCATAATTTAAATGTTGGATGGGTCTAAAATTACTCGTGTGGGAGTTATTCAATTTCTGGTAAGTACATTTACATTAAATAGCGGCTGCACACACAAAAGAGAGGAAAAAGCCCTTCCACTTCTGCTTGCCTGGAGCAGTGAGGACATGTGCAGCCTCACAAGGCTGCTCTTGTGGGCAGATTGCCTTTTTGTCCTACTGAAAACCTGATGAAGTTCACCAGGGCTGAAAGGGCACTTGTGTCTCCTCTCTGGCACTTGGCATAGAGCACCCAGTGCTCATCTGAGCGCTGCCAGGAATGGCTGTTTGTTTCCGACCATTACATTTTGTCACCCCGGTGCCTGTGAATCTGGAAAGCTCCATTTCAGTGTCCCTCTCCTGGAAGTGTGTCTATTCCCCTCTGTCTATTCCCAGATAGAGGGTTGAGCTTGCTGGGCATCATCAGTTTGTAATAGAATCATAGAATCATAGAATAGTTAGGGTTGGAAAGGATCTTAAGATCATCTAGTTCCAACCCCCCTGCCATGGGCAGGGACACCTCACACTAAAATAGGTGGGAATAGGAACATTCCTAATGAATAGGAATAATTCCTAATAATAGGAATATTCCTAATGAATAGGTGGGAAGAGGAACAGACTGGGAAGGCGATCCACCTCGCAGCAGGCCCTGCAGGAGTGGAGGGTTTGGACAAGGCAGAGATAAGTCACAACAAGGCTCAGTCCAGCCTTTAATGTTGAGGCAGGAGTTGAGGTTCCTTTTGAGGTCCATCCTTCCCACTGCCTGAAATCCTCCCAGGTCTCTGCTCTGTGCTTCTGGAATGGATGCTCTGTGTTAATAGCAACTGAGAGTTGGGGTTGTTCAGCCTGGAGAAGAGTGCGCTCCAGAGAGCCCTTGTTCTGGCCTTTCAGTACTTTACGGAGGCTTTATAAGAGAAAGATGGGGACAGACATTTTTAGTGCCTGTAGCAATAGGACAAGGGGTGATGTTTTTATACTAAAAGAGGGTTGACTCAGACTAGTTATCAGGAATAAATTGTTTTTACAACAAGGGTGGTGAAACACTGGCACAGGTTGCTCAGAGAGGTGGTAAATACCCCTGCCCTGGCAGTGCTCAAGGTCAGGTTGGATGGGGCTTGGAGCCACCTGCTCTAGTGGAAGGTGTCCCTGCTCATTGCAGAGGGTTGGAACTGGATGGCTTTTGAAGGTCCCTTCCAACCCAAACCATTCCATGATTAATTTGAGGAAACTGGTGGCTCATTGGTCATTGTTCCTTCCTGCCCCAGCCTCCATTCCCTCTGCCTCCATGCTCTCAGAGAAGGGCTGTTTCTGATCTGTGCAAAGCCACTGCCACAAACCAAGTGGCTGCATCTGGAAAGCCACTGAGGGAAGATGGGTCAGCTGGACCCAGCTGGAGCTGCACCATCAGCAGACCCCAGCTCTGCATCTGAGGGGCAGCAGCAGCTCCAGCACCGCAGCAGCCTCCAAGAAGCCCTGGCTTTCCCCCACCAGCACGTCAGGGTTACTGGGACACTGACTTTCCAGACAGCCTGGGGCTTGCAGTGATTGATTTTCTTTGGATGCTGTTTTAATTCAGACAGTGCAGCCTCCTAATGAATCACATCTTGGTCAATTAGAAGTTTCCTGTGAGTCGTGCCTTCTTGGGTATCATTCACAACAGGGTAAATGCCATGCCTGGAGCCAAAATTGAGCTCTGTCAGGCAGGGAGGAACCGTCCCTATGTGTAAAAGAGGAGAGATACCTCCAAAGTCCACTTCTGAATGACAGGGCTTGAAAAATACAAGTGTGCTTTGCATCCAGAGCAGCCGAGCACAGGTAAAGCGGCTTCTCCTCCTCCCCTCCCAGCCAAGGTTCTCATCTCAGGGATGAGGAATCAGTCAAAATGGGAAAGGAGCCCTGGGCAGGGATGCGGGCAGAGTTTTCTCACTGCTGGAAACCCTTCGAGGCAGCCAGCTGGCAGGGCTCCTTCCTGCCTGCATGCGGGCCCGGCTGGCTGGGAATGCCGGTGTTCGTGCTCGGAGCTTGGGAAACGCCGGCACCGCCAACCCAGCCAGGCAGACACCCGGGGTGAGTTCTCTCTTTACAAAGCTGTGTTTTCACGCATGGTGAATGCATACCCTCAGCATAGCACCCTGGGCTGGAGCAGGGTTGCGCTTTGGGTTCAGGACGTCGTTTATTTTGTGTGGAAATAGGGAAAAGGGGGGATTTTAACCTTCTTTCACCATCGGGGAGGGAACTGTTACTTGCCAGCTGCAATTTCACCCAGTCAGCCTTCATCATTAGAGACATCTAATTTGACATTTAGCTTAGTTAAGGTAAAAAACTGTTCTTTGACTGTGCCCAGGCTGAGTCCACCTTACTTTTCTGTTACCAAATATACACACAGTAATCAAAATGATTCATGGTACTTTAATACACGGAGTAATACAGCTCCTTCCTCCACAACAGGGTTCTTTCTTCACTGCTGATGGCCATTCTTCCACCTAATCACTTGTTTTCTCTCATTTTCTGAAAGAGTTCCCTTGGACAAAAATAATGCTGGACATGTAAGACATCATTGTGAATATCAATGAAGGGGTTTTTTCTCCTCCTTCTGCTCCCAGTTCCTCCTCTGGGCTAAAAGTAAATAGAGTCAGCTGTAGCTGACACAGAAGCTGATGAGGGAGGCACATTAGTTTGTCTGCCTGTCGGGGATTGCTTCTATAGCAGGCTTCAGATCCCTAGCCAAACTTCCCGACTCCATCTGGGACAGGATCTGGGACAGGATCTGATTTTTGTTTTCTCTTTATTCATGCTCAAATATCCTATCTGTTTTATGATTTCTCGTGTGTCTCTGTGTGATTTCATGATGAGACCCTTTTTATACTTGTTTTTAAAACCAATCTGTAAATGAGTATAATTTGGGGAAAGTTCAGGTGCTAATTTTCAAGCACAGAAAACACATAAAATTAACCTGGATCTCATTTTGGTGGATATATGTGAATTTGTAGTTACTAATTACTTTGTTCTAGTGGTTGCCTAGGGACCAGTGAACAGGACTTTGTTACATTCAGTAAAGGAGACTGTCCCAGCAAGAGATACGTGCATATAAGTATTTGCTGGATCAAAGGTGCTAATTTTACAAAGCTGAAGAAAATCACGTGCCAAATTGGTTTGGAACAGCCTGTAGTGTATCAGTAAAAAAAGCTTAAAGTCTGCTGTACCCACTGGGGTTTGGTTTGGGGGTTTTTTGGTTTCTTTTTGTTGGTAACCACAAGTGGTAGGGTTAAAATCCATGGATTTTATAGCAAATCGCAGGGCTGAACTGACCTGAGCCCATTCCCAGAGGCAGCAGATGCTTCAGCTCCATGCTGCGTCGTGGTGAGGTGGTACCCTGGGTGTGAGGGCAGTTGTCCTCGTGCTGTGATCTTTGCCAGCCCTGGTGGCTCTTCCTTGTGCTGTGGGGCACATTGAAGATGTGCCGTCAGGAACACTTGGAAAATACCTGTGCATGCCATAGGAAACATTCCTCTGCTGTCTGTTCATCCACAAAGGCAGCAAAATGGAGAGGGAATGGGGAAACACCATACTACTAAATTAATAGTATCTAATTCAGTAAATAACTTATGAAATTAATTTACCCAGCATCACCAATACTTTCATATTACCTGGGCAGTACAAATCTGACTTTCTGACTTGGCATGGGAAGTATCCACAGGAAAATATCCCTTGTATTGTGGGCTGTGAGGAGCATCCTCTCACCCTGCCTCGTGCACACCCATCCCACCCAGCCGCTTCTGACTGGTGAGATCCTGGAGACAGCTAAGTTACCAAGGAAGCACTGAGGTTAAATTCTACTCACACGTCAATACTGATCTTGCATCAAGAAGTATAATTAGCTTCTATTGACTTGAATTTCCAGAAAGCAAGCATACAAGCCATTGAATTAACCTTTGATGTAAGTACTGCCATCCAGAGAGAGAAATTTGGTCTGAAGAGTACAAGGGTAACTTGCCATGCTGCCTTCCACATAGCTAAACCCAGACATTGTAATTAATTCTAACGGAGACGCTCTTGTGGCCAGGTTTGACAAATAAACCTCTATTAGGATATAAAGCATCATTGATTGTTGACATCAACTGGAGGCAGTGTGATAGTTCATGGGCACTGGGAAAAGAGAGAGTCTTCAGATCTGCTCCTGAAACAGAGGCAGCTGAAGCTCCTGGGTACCCAGCCCTCAGCGGTATCCCACTGTGGTGCTTCCCTATACAAGTGTGTGGGGAATCGAAGCTGTGAGTCAAAGCTGATCTATCCCCATCTTCCCTGCTATGGAGATGCAAGAAAACCATGGATTTTCATTCCAGGGAGGGTGAGACAGGATATGGAAGTGACCTAGTTTTGCCCAACTATTTTTATCCTGAGCACAACCTCCTGCTCATCTCTGCTCAGCTCCAAAAGTGGGATTTTCCAGTGCCAGAAGTTGAATGTGGAATTAGAAGAATTCTGGGTTCAGCTGAGGGTAACATTGACACTTTATGAGAAAGCATGTTTTATAGTCAGCTTTCTGCTCACTGTGGAAAGCCCCTCGGACACTCAGCATTTGGCTTTGGAGCTTTCCCAACTTGACCACGAATATAACTTCATGTTATATTGAAGAGAAGAGGCTCAGACCCTGAGCTACCCCCGGCTGAATGGGTGCAGCTCCCAGGGAAATTATCACTGAAGCAGAGCATACAGGCTGTTGTGTCTTTTCCTTTCCGTGCTGTTACAAAGAACATGCTTATTCAGCCTTTTAACAGACTGGCTATTTCTACTTATTCAGCTTTTGCCATGTTCCTCATTATTTATGGATTCCTTTTTCCCTTCAATTTCTTTTCTTCAAGATTCTGGTTAAAATTCATGTGGTTTCAGCATTACCATGTTTTTTCACTAAAGCTTTATCAGTGTGAGCCATGTCTGATTTTTTAATGTCTTTGTTATATTGAAGTAATTTATAGGCCACGAGTTCTTTCACAATATATTCCCTTTTTTAGTGCTGGCAGCTCAAAATACACAATGACCTTGAACTGATTTCAGAATGTCTCTCTTTTGAGATGAGGCAGACTAGAGGAGGAAATGTTTATTATTCTGATTGTGGAAGATCTCATGGAATCACAGAACCCCAGACTGGTTTGTGTTGGAAGGGACCTTAAAGCTCATCCAGTTCCAAC
>JANEMJ010053843.1:0-21546 GCA_024361745.1 Cacatua alba | reverse complement strand
AGGGAGGGAGGCAGGCAGGGGAGGAGGGCAAGGGGGGGGGGCATCCCAGCCCAACGCGGTCTCATCACCCCTCACTCCTCCCACCAGTGAGTGGTGCCTCTTAACCCCCGGGAACCTCCTTCCCGCGAAGCACGGCTCCACTCTGCAGAACTCTGCAGAACAGGAGTTGATGAGGAAAAAAACACTTCTCGGCGTCGGCCAGCCATGAGCTGTCTGGATGTTATGTATCAGGTCTACGGTCCTCCCCAGCCCTACTTCGCAGCAGCCTACAGCCCCTATCCCCAGGTACGCTCTGGGGGCAGCAGGGAAGAGGCAGAGGGTGGGAGGGGTGTCGTCTGGAGGATGGCCGTTTGGGGCCTTACCAAAAAGAAAAAGGGAAGAGGAGAAGGGGAGGGGAAAGGGGGAGAGAGGGGGGGAAGATCTGGGAGCCTGCGATGGTGAGCGGAGCAGAACCGCATCCTACCTTGGCGCGGGGCTCGGTAGGGTACGTACCCCGGCGGCGACCGACGGGCGGCGGGCTGCCTCGGGAGTGAGAGAGCGATTTAATCCTGCGGTGTTTTTTTAGGGAATTTTTTCTTCTTTTTTTTTTCTTTCTTCCCCACTCCCCCCTCCCTCCCCGCCTTTTTGCAGGGCCTGGCTCCACCGGAGTGCGGCGGCCCGGAGCCGCGACGCCCGCGGTGCGGAGGCCCCCTGCGCATCGCTCACCCCTGCGCGCCGCATCCCGGCTGCCGCGGCGGCCAGAGATGTCACCGGCCACCTTGGAGGGGGCTCCGGAGTTACCTCTGGAAGTGCCGGGGGGGCGATGGGCTGGACTGTTGCGGGGTTTCCCTGGCTGGGCGGTGGGGGAGGAAGCATGCGGTGCGTCAGGGCGAGGAGATGCTCCCCTCTCCCGGGGCCCGCTCGGCGGTGGGAGGACCCCGTCCCGTCCCCCGACCCCACCAGGCTCCTGGCAGTGGCGGCCGCCCGCGAGACCCGCGGGCTCTTCGTGGCCGGGAGGGGCGTCTGGGCGCCGCGCTGCGAGCAGCTCCGCCGGGCCGTGCGGGAGGCGATCAGCCCCGAGCTGCAATGGAAGGGTCCGCGGGCATGTCGTGCGGGGGGAACTGATCTCCCCGGGACGCGCTCGGTCCCGAGTGGGTCGGGGCTGATTTCCCTGGCTGCACCTGCTGCACACCGCTCTCCCTTTCGCCCTCGGGGTTTCTCCTTTTTAACTCCCCCTTATTCCTTCCATAAATTAATTCCTTCCTCCCCAGCGAAACGAAAAAAGGGATGGACAGAGGCAGCAGCACGCAGGGCCCGGGGTGGGCGGCAGCCCCCACCGTGCAGGGCCGGGGCCGGAGCGAGAGGTCCTGCTCCACGAAGCCCCCGGCGTAGTGGCCTGTGTGCTACTTCCAGCGTCTGGCAGCTGGGCCGGAATACCCGTTACAAATAGCAAATGATGTCTTCCCCTACCTTGGCTTCTCCCCCCATCACCCCCCTCCATCACCCCCTGGCACGCGGCTTCGTGACATTATTTAGGGGGATGATCATTACCTCAATGGCCGAGCCGGGAGCCAAGTGGAAAAGCGGTAGTCACGAAGGAGTGACATTATTGAATATCTCGTGTGTCTTGGCCCGAGGCTCTGCCCGGTCCCCCCGGTGGTCCCCCTCCGCCCGCACCGCGGCTTTGCCCGCAGTGTCCAAGCCCAGGCTCCGCGTCCCATCGCTTATTTCTAAGAAACTCCCGGCAGCTGCGGACACGCTAACGTGGATAAAGAGAAGATGGGAAACGTCCAATAAACTTCGTAACGGCCGCTGTTTTCCCACCCAGAGGGATCCAGTAAAAACAGAGTAATCTTCTAGGAAATACCTGGAGCTCCTTGCTGGCTAGGGAAATGCTTTTTTTTCCCTGAAATATGCTTGAGGCTGCCACTCTTTTTCTCCCCTCCCTTTCTCCTCGCCGCTTTGGGTCACAGGACAGTCTTTGGGGCAGATTTTGCGAGCTCCCCTCATAACTCCTGCTGCCAGCTCTGGACGGCGGTGGATGGGCGGCCGCCGCCTGCCCACTCCCTGCCTCGACCCCTTGGCGGCCCCCCATGAACCTCCAACGTGCTTCTTCGTTCTGGGGACCCGCGGCTGCTGTCCTGTTCCGTCCTGGTGGGCATCTCTGGGGCTCGGGCCCCTAGCCCCTGTGGCAGCCCATTCGCTGCCTCCCCGGGGTAGGACTAAAAGGCAGCCACGGCGTAGGGGGTGCTGCTAGGGCACGACGGACAGCCGTGGACCAGGCTTCTGCATCCTATTGGAAAATTGCGGGAGCGGGCTGGGCGCTGCATCCCTGCTGGCACAGGGAGGGCCAGCGCACCTTGCTGCGCTGCGCTGCCTGACCGACTCTGTTTTCTTTCTTTGCTTCCTCCCCCCCTCATCCAGAAACTCGCGTTTTACTCCAAAATGCAAGAAGCCCCGGAGAGCGGCAGCAGCGCCAGCGCAAGCAGCTCCTTCTCCAGCCACCCTGCGGCCAGCATCAAAGAGGAGGACTGCAGCCCCGAGAAGGAGCGACCCCCGGAGGCCGAGTATATCAACTCCCGCTGTGTCCTCTTCACCTACTTCCAGGGGGACATCAGCACCGTGGTGGACGAGCACTTCAGCCGGGCGCTCAGCCAGCCCAGCAGCTTCTCTCTCGGCAGCGCAAAGGCACCGCGGAACGCCGGGTCCTGGCGGGGTGAGGGCACAGAGCGGCGGGGAGGGGAGCGGAAAGGCGGCCGGGTCGCCTTCGGGCCAGCACCTATTCTTGCCCTGGCCGCGCATCCCCTTTCTCTTTTCCTCTCTCCCTCCTCCCCTGGGCCGGAGGAGGGACCCCAGCGGGCAGCCCATGGGTCCGGGAGCAGCCCCATGGCCCTTTTCGGGAAAAAAAATAGAATCAATCTCTTCAGGTCACGGCAGGCTGCGGTGGCCCCGGGAGATGCAGCCTGGGAGGCGGTGGGAGGAACTAAGCCTTCACACCGCAGTGTGTGAAGACACTCACACTTAGTGACTCACGTGGTGGAGGGACCCCCTCACCGTGGCTGCAGCAACCGCCTTACCTACTCACCCGGACAGCTTGAAGTTTAGCGCAGTCATAATCAATAATGGGAACAAGGCAAAAAAAGCAAAAGTGGGAACCATTTTACCAGCTTCTCACTGCTAAAAAACAGATTGTGTGTGTCCCTGTATCTCGCCCGACATGTATCACTGCCCTGGTTGCTGCTGGAATTGAGATAAGGACCCTAAATGTCTGAAAATGAGGGCTTTCAGACCTGCCCATGGCAGCAGCCCTGTGTAGGCAAGGCCACAGCTGATGTGCAGCTCTCCATAGCCATGCCCGATTCACCCTGGATGGGCCCATGGGGGTACCCAGGGCAGAGGGGAATAACCTTCCCCACCCTCCACCCACCAGACAGTTAGGACAGGCACTTGTTTTCTTCTGGGGCAGTTTTGGTGACCCTCCCTCACAGGGCCACCTGCACAGCCAAGGGCGGTTTCCCAGCCCCTTCGTGAATTGCTGCCAGTAGTTTCTAAGAATGAAACAGTAGTTTAAATATTTCATGGGCAAAAGTTATTCAGTGCTGGAATTGGAGGCAGGAGAGGAGAGTTCTTTGGTTGTCATAAACCGCTTTGCCTTCTGCCAGGGCGCAGAGCTGGTGTATCTCCCTGGCAAACATGTATCAGGAGCATGTTTTTGTCTCAGGGACAGTTGTCACTGTCTCAGGGATAGTGGGCATTCCCAATTAATAATGCATAACTTCTATTTGTGCTATCAGTAGTCTATCTCGCATGTTGCTTACTGGGCAAAGGAAATGGAGGGTCCTTTTCCTTTGCCCTGCTAGTCTCCAAAGATCTGCAGAGTGCTTCTGAAAGGTGTTAATGATATACCCAAGAAACAGGAATTGCTCCTAGATATTCAGAAAACTCAGGTTGCCCTTAGTCGCACCTTACGCTGTTCCTGCCCACAGCAGCCACTTTCCTTGGCAGGGTCAGGCTGGGCGTAAGCTTACTACAAAAAACAAACAAGAAAAGTCCAATCCTGGACATTGCTGTGGTGTGTAATAGCTCTCACTCAGTTTCCACTACTGAGGAAAAAAGATGTTCCCCTCATCTTAGATAACAGCCTTTTCCCCAAATACATACTAAGAGAAACCTGGAGCAAATGGTTCAATTTTCGCGGATAAACCCTGGACTAGGTATGTTGGATGTTTAGCTGGAGAGGAACCTGTAGCTGTTGGGAGCAATTTCTTGTGTTTGGCAGTTTTGGGGAGGATAAAGGGAATATGAAGGCTGGTTTGGGAGAATCATAGAGGGGCAGAGCCCTAGAGAAAGGCAATCAGAGCTCGCTGGGTGTGCTCATTGCTGCCTTTCTCTCCTGCTCCCTTCACCCAGATGGCTCCTTCCCGATGAGCCAGCGCATCTTCCCGCCATCCTTCTGGAACAGCACGTACCAGCCCTCCTCGGTCCCAGCCACCCTGAGCAGCCCTCTGGCCGCTGCCGCTCACAGCGAGCTGCCCTTCACCGCCGCTGCAGACCCCTACGCACCCGCCTCCCTGCACGGCCACCTGCACCAGGGCGGCCCGGAGCCCTGGCACCACGCTCACCATCACCACCACCACCAGCACCACCACCACCCTTACATCGGTACACAGAGCACCGCCTACCCCCGCCCCGCAGCCATGCACGAGGTCTACGGGCCCCACTTCGACCCCCGCTACGGCTCGCTCCTGGTGCCCACCGCCTCTGTCCGTCCCCACCGCCTCACCCCCGGCTCCGTGCCCACGCCGGTCAGCCCCCCCTGTGAACTGGGCAAGAGCGAGGCGGGAGCTGCTGCAGCCTGGACAACGCCAGGATCCTTCCCCAATGCAGCGGGGGAAATGGCACAGAGCCTCAGCCTCAATGTGGACACAGGTAAAGAGCTGCCCTCGGTCCCTTTGGGTCCACTGGCTCATTTGCACCCTGCCTCCACACCATCCATAGTAGGAGGAAAGGACCTCCTGTTGTGTGGCAGCTGGGGTGCTGCTGTGAGGGAACAAACTGGGGGTGGAAAGCCCATGGGAGATACATGAGCTCTGCACAGAGTGCCCTTCTTCGGCATGTCAGGCCAGGCAAGTGAGGAAGGGGAGAGGGAGGATGAGACAGTGTAACCCATCACCCCATCCTCCCCAATATCCTTTGAATTTCTGGCACCCAAAAACATGCCCTGGAGGTACAGATTGCTCTAAGGTACTCTTGTCCTGGTCCTGGCCCTGCTCTTGCCTGGAGCAGCGAGAGCTGGGAGCAGGACTGAACCACCGCAAAGGTCACTACCTGGCTTCCTCCATGGGCTGCCCTGAAAGCAGGAGAGAGGGCAACCATAGCAGAGCTGTCATCATTTCTAGACCCTGCACAGGTTCATGAACTGCCTCATCACCTTGTTTATTTTGTTCTTGCAGGTTTGGGGAGAAAAGCACAATTGCTTTTGCTGAGCAGAAAGGGCAATGGTTTTCCCCTAGTAGTGGTACCCTGTGCCTGGTGGGGTGCCTGGAAGTAAGACTGTGTGCCCATATTGGTGGTAGCTAGCCATGGCAGTTCTGAAGTCAGTGGCTGTGGAGGCAAGGAAATCCGCTCTGATCACAGTTCTCCATGCTGAAGTTGGGTTATCACAGCCACAAACAGCTCCTTATGGTGGCCTCACTTCAAGTAGGAGGGACATGTGTGTGTCTCCAGTCCAGCTCAGGCTCTTCTCCTTGCCCCTCGTCCTCCCAGGGCTCTGGGGAGCCGAGGCTTCAGACGGATTCTCTGATCTCAGCTGGCAGAAATGTGGTTTGTCTTTCTCTGTCCTTAAATGCCTGTACCTATTTTTCTTCTCTTCCTTTTTTTCTTCTCTCCATTCTCAGGTTTGCAGCCTCAGGATAAAAGCAAGGATCTATACTGGTTTTAGAGCTGTCCTTCACTCTTCTTCCCCTGGCTCTCCCCTGTAGATCTCTGCCTGTATAGACATGGTGGCATTCACAGCTGAAATCGGGTCAGTTTGTAACAGCTTCTGATCTTGGTTTGCAGCTCGCCGTTACTCCTTCTGTGGTGGATCCCTTCTGAGCTGATGTGCTGACACAAAGACTCTCACATCCCCCTTGCCCTTTTCCAAACCCACCGTGGCCCTGCAGCCCTTGGAAAGACAACGGGACTTAAAAGGACCTGGCATTGCAACAATGGTACTTTGGACTTGTTTCGGAGACAAAAATCCTGCTGTTGCAAGAGGAGAGCCAAGGACGTTGAACTTCTATTTAAGCAGACCCCACACCCAGAACTGCAGTTAGACTACTCTAAAAGAGACAAATGATGTCATGGATGGTGATGCAAAACCACTGGCCTTCTTACAGGGGGCAGAGGAAATCATGGGGGTTTTTTTTAGTGGTGTGAATATTTTTTTATGGCAGTGAAAATTATTTCTCTAACGCAGACATGGAAAAGCCACTCAGCAGTTTTGAACTGGGTTTTTACTTCCCATCACGGAAAAGTGAAATGAGGAGAAACTGGAACTCACAAACATTTTCGGACTGTCAAGGAGCTGGTCAGATTTTTCAGCTTTGCGGCTGTGAGTGGCAAGTGTCTGGCTGGGGCCACCTGCCCTGGGCTTGCAGCGATGCAGCTGTTCCACGCACAACTGCTCAAACCCCAGAAAGATGAAAAGCAAGGTGGCACTTCTCAGAGTTCGGCACAACACTTGCGTTGGATATATCACAGTTGTTTGGTTGTGGGCTTTTTTGTTTTGTTTTTTTTGGTGTTCTTTTCTTCAAGAAACATTTTCTGGTGAAAGTAAGACCCTCTTAAAGCAGGGGGAGGGAAGGAAACCTGTGAAGAACAGCTCTCCCTCAACCCAACAGCCTTTTAAGGCAACACCAGAAGGAAAGGCACATGATGGACAATAGGTCTGAGTTGCCTCTAATATTTCTCTTTGTCTATTTGTTGCTGTCATTTTGTCACTTTAGTAGTTGTTTTGTTTTGTTTTGTTTTTTTTGAAAGGGGGAATAAGATATCTATTTAACAGTAGGAAAGCTGCATTAAAGGTATCTCCTTCTTTCACCCTGTGTGCTTTTATGAAGAATTAAAGCTAAATAAGAGAAATGAAGTAAACTGGAAACTTCAGGATGAAATAGGAAAAATACCTGCCGTGTGGATGAAGTGAGTTATTTTACTACTTTGCATTAAAGATAAATAGAAATACTAGATAAATAGAAATACTAGCAGTTGAAAATATTTTGTTAGTGAGTAAAAAATACAGCAGTAAGTACAAAAGATAAGAAACCTCAAGATTGTTTTGGTGCTACATTTTAGTGTACGGTGTATCTCCAAGATGAGTTGAAGTAAAAGGGGCTGTTCCATAATAACAGATATTTCTTCATGAAGCTGATAGAAGAGAGAAATGTAGCATTTACCATTGCTATTGCACTGATAAATTAAGATGCTATTACACAATGATGTATAATTAATGAAACAGTGCAGAATGGCAATTTCCCCTACACTTCAAAGCTGACTTTTTTACAGGCAAAACATCTGATCACAACACTACTGTGTTTTTGAGGTTTTTTTCTGTTTTTTCTTGATGTGATGTCTTCAAAGGCTGACAAAGTTCAATGCATGTAAGAGGAGAGTTCTAACATTACCCTCTGACACTAGGAGAAGCAGTAGAAAATGGACTTTTGTGCTGTGATGAGAGTGTTTACCTTCTGACGCTCTCACATAATCTGGCGTAATGGCCACCATGTGTCAGAAAAAGAGTTATGAATAACTCAAACTTGCTTCTCTTAGGTTTCAACTCAGCAATAACTCTATTTCTAGGAAAAAATAGGAATCCTAATAGTAAGAGTACAATGAAGAAGTGTGAGTAAATATTGTGATAAGCTGGCAAGGAGCAATGTGTGCAGAGCATCCCCGGTCAGAGCTCAGCAAATGACAGGAGGTGAATTGCCATGATTCCTCCAGCCAGACATACCACTGAGCATTTTGCCCTCAGCCTCCAGGTAGCGAGAGCCCAGACAATCTGTAAAGGGCAAGGGAAGGACTCCAAAATTTATATTAACAGTTAAACCAAAAATGTTCTGAGGCCTCTATCAAGAAAGAAGGCAGCAGCACTTTGCAGGCGAAAGGTAACTAAAAATGGCATTTAACTTTATTGCTGCAGAGGCTTGGAGATAAGAGGATCATTCTATGAGCATTTGCCTGCAGGTTTTTTAGGCTGTTTTTTAAGTGGGTTTTTTTAAAGATTGATCTGGCTCTATCACTGATAGTGCTTTCCCACAATTGTTTCTTTTTTCTTCCTTTTTTTCCACCTGCCCTGTGTAATTCATAATGAGGAGGGCTGGGCAATACAGCCAAAATATGTTTGGAAATATTAATGTGAGCACAAACCAGTCATTTACTTCATTGGCATTTACAATTCATTTTGACTGTGAATGTTTTCAAGCATGAGAATTTATGCAATGAATACATTAATATTGGTTTCGACATTTGTTCTCCAGGTACTCTTTTTTGCTGTTGTATTGTGAAAGCACCCAAACACCAAAGTTAAGATTGTGGCTCAAGGTGTTAGATGTGCAAGTGACTTTTTTAAAATGCTCCTTATCCAGATAGACTACAGTCTGAACACACACATACCTTATTCTGTCTAATTCTTGCAGAGTTTTGCTCACCCTGTGTTATTCTGACTCCAGGGTGACTACTCACTCACAGCACCTACCATTATGGCTTGTCCATGAGTCTTTGCAGACTGGAGCCACAGCTCCTGAGACAGTAACAGTGCAAATAACCTCAGTGCCTTCTTTCTATTTCTGTTCTATTTCTCCTTGCGTTATAGGTTATTACTTGTTTAATTATGAATGCTTGCAGGAAATCTGGATATACAAAAGAAACCCCGTGTGTCTTATCTATCACACAGGGAAAGAGCAGAGCTGTGAGTCCCCAGTCCTGCAGCTTGAGGAGCAGATCCTCCTGCTGCCCCTTTCCAAGTGTTGTGCAGAGGTTAGCACCAGCTTGTGCTGTCTAACTGCTCACTACTATTGACAAACAGACTAGCCCAGCTGGGGCAGAAAAACAAACGCAGCTCAACCTGTTCACTCAGAGTCCAGGGAAAAAAGCAGAGGTATATAATCTGCAGAGCATGGCAATAGCGGGCACTGTGAGTGTATCTGCTGCTGCCAAGTGAGGGAGGTTTGTAGCATTTTGCAAAGTGAGCTCTGGGCATGTTCACTGCCGACGCTTATTTCCCATTCTGAAAATAACTGAAAATTAGCAAAGCACGTAGGAATACCATTAAATGAACTCTGAGGTTACCAGTGATCTGTCAAGGGAAGTATGGAAGTGGGGATGGGACATAATGTTTGTCGTCTCAGGCTCCACTTCATTTTGACGAGGGTTTTGCTTCAGCATGGCTGTTGATAGAAGAATACATCACAGAGCTCTTAGATAAATGCATATATGTGCCCCTGCAGTTACACTCTAATGTTGAAGAGCTTTAGGGTAACACTGCTTACTTCCCACCTCCTTTTCCAGTGCATTTTCCGTAGGATTCCCCAGCAAAGGAGAGGAAGAAAAGAGGCGGGGAGGGTGAAAGAGAGCTTGAGTAATCCCCGGCACCTCCCCCAGACTGTGTGCTGCCCATCTCTGGGGAAATATATCTGCCCTGTCTCCTCCTTGGGTCAGGAGGCACTGCAGTCCCTTCTCGCCTTCCCTTTGAAGTCCTATTTAGGTTCATGACAAGCTCTAGCAAGGGCTTAAAGGTTGGTCCCTTCCTGGAAGGGAGGAAAATGGTGCTGATGGCTTTGGATGCAATAGGGTACTCTGACTGGCAGTTCTCATGCATCTTTTTCTGGGCAACAGTTGTAATTAACGTGCCCTTTTGATTACGGAAGGGTGAGCCAGCTCCTCTGGGGGATTGTGGTGTCCTGGCTGGCTTCCCTGGCCTGCCACCCAGAGGAGCAGTTGCAGCAAGGGAAGGAGAGAAACTTAAGTTGTGATTATTTGGAGAAGTGAGGTATTCATTTTGTACGCTAGGCTATTTTGCACAGGGAAATGCAAGTAGGAGGTCAATAGAAGAAAAATAAAAAAGGAAAAAAAAAGGAAAACACAGAATTAAAAAAGATAAAAAGTTAAAGAGAAATAATAAAAAAGTAAAAGAATACATAAAAATAGGATTAAAAAAAAATAAAAGAAAAAGCTTTACTTCAGTCAACCCTCGAGCTTTGGGGCTACAGCTGTGGGAACTGTGTTGTTAATTTCATTCCCAGCACGGTAAGACTGTCTCTAAACTGACTGCATCAACAAGCAGCTCAGGCTAGCAAGGTTCCCCTGTTCATGTCCATCTTAAATCATACAGGATGCAGTGCACCTTCTACTGCCTCCTTAACCAGGCATAATCTGTGAATAACGTGCATCAAACTTCTTTGTGCAAATGGAGAGTAATGGAGAGGCACCGTGGTGCCATGTCCCTGTCCTGCTACCCCTGATATCCCTGCACCAGGTCCTGCAGGACAAGAGGAAGGCACTCGAAGAGCCTGGGCACAGTGCACGGATGCAGGGTGCAGGGGTACACACCCCTGGGCCTCATTCTCATGCATAAGCAGCTCTCTTGGCCGTGCTTGGTTGCAGCCCACAGAACCACAGGCTGACCAAAGGACTGGATCATTTCTTTAGTGGTGTGCCAGTTGCTGATTTATATTCATGGTAAAGGCACTGTAAATACCAAACAGGATCTGTCCTCAGCCCTGACTGTGCATCTCACCCCCAATCTGTTCTCCTGCCTCACCCAGTCTCTTCCTTCTTGCACTTACTACTCTGGTCCCACGTTGCAGCTGGGAGGAGCAAAGAGCAGCATTAGGAGGGACACAGACTTTCCTATCAATGTTGTTTGTATGGAGTTGAAGCATCAGATTTTTCTATGACAAATGGAATTGGACAAACACAGACCCTCTCCAGAAGACCCAGCCCATTGGCCTCAATCCTGCACCATACTCCTGTGGTAGGAACCAAGCCCTAATCCCCAGTCCGGTGGAACAACCCCTTTTTTCCACAGGCCAAGTCCTAAAGAGCTGCGACAGCCCCAGTTGCGCACAGACACAAATGATTATTCTCTCTTGACAGACCTGCACAGCTCGCTCCTTGTATTTAACTGCAGTCCCAGTGAGCTGGATCAGGAAAGAGACACTTGATAGCTGCTGTTTCCATGGTTGAAATATTTGTGAAGTTAGCGCATAATCTGAAAGCAGAAGCTAATAAATTATAGGGTGCTAATTGGGGCCGGACTGGAGCTGTCAGTCATATTATCCTAAACACATAGAGACCCTCATAACCTAAAAAGGCAAGAAAGCCTCCAGGAACAGCTCCCAGTTGTCACTAGCCATGACCTCCACTTCAGTGAGAGTACAGAGAGTCGAGGCAAAGAGTTTATTCTGCTAAGAAAATGCAAATCCTGTGTTTAAGAGGGCACTTGTATTTGGTCTTCTTTACCCACTTTGGGAGTGTATTTTGCAAGGCACGTCATTGTCTTGCTTTGCCACTTAACCTGCCACTCTTGCAGTTTTAAAAACATATAAACCAATAAGAATTTGTAATTTTTATATTTGTATAGTCCTTAGAGCAACAGTTGTACCCATTTAGCCACAATCCAACCTCTTTACATACAGGCCTGTCTTCTAAAAGCCATCTGATTGCTCACATTTGTTTTTTTGCTTCTCGTGCCCCAGAAACACGTATACTACTTTGAAGTTGCAGGAATCTATTATATGATCCAAAACACAGCTGCTCAGACATGGTGGCAATAGGGCACTTGCAGCTCTAGTTACATTGTCACCACCTTTTCTTGTGTTGCTTCCATCAAGATCAAGTATTTTACTCATCAAATAATATAAAAATGAACCAAAGAATCCTGAAGTTTTTAGTTAACAGTTTTCCATATAGAAATGCATTTCTATGTGGAGACAGGTAGGCATTTCAGAAAGCATTCCCCGGAGAAAAGATCTGAAGAAATTAAGGAGCAACCCAGAAGTCAGGAGCAGGAAAGCTTCATTTCAGTGGCAATATGACTAGTGCATGCAGGCATGACAACTGAGCTACAGTAAGGTCAAACCCTTTCCCTGGTAAGATATCACCCTGCCCTTAGTGACCACTTAAGCTTACTGCTGCAAGACCACATGATTATGTGTACAAAGACTTTTAAAGAAATTTCTAAAAGTGTGTCATTTTCCCTTCATTTTTGATCTCTGTATCAGTTATTTAATACTAACCTTGAATACTGGCAAGAAGTAGGACCAACTGTTCCTTCACAGCTTGCTTCTGTGTATTGAGAAATGACAGCATTTAACTGGAGATGCTACCACTAAAGCCAAGAGCCATCTCTGAGCGGGGTAGGCAAGAAGATGTGTTTGACAACTGACTGTGGCTTATCACGACCAGTAATTTTTGTTTTAGTAGATTTAGGCAGGTAATAAATCTTCGTGCTTTAAGCAACAGACTCAAAAATTATGCAGTGATACCTCTCTTAAGATAACAAAGACTGTGTCAGCAGACAAATGAGGAAAGCACAAAGCTGGCAAGGTTCTACCTGAAAAAAACACAAGGCTGCACTGCGTGAGTAGGTTTCCATCCTCGGGGGTGTGGTGATGTCAGACTGAAGAAATATGAAGATGTGAGAAAAGATATTGTCATAAAAGGTTAATTCTGTGATTCCCAAACTTCTGCCTCTCCTGTTGCTCTGTAAGGGAAAGCTGTATATATTTGTGACTGGAAATTGCTAAGAACTTACACATTGTCAGCCTTCCTGGAAAGGTGTGAAAATTTGATATGTGAAGAGAAATTCACCAGGAGATTAATCAGAGTCATGAGATTTTGATACTACAAAATAATGTTGAAACTCCACTGAGTTTCCTACAGGATGGATGAAGAGGCAACTGCAGTTGCTTACTATACTGCATAGGATAACAAAGGCATTTCAGTGGCCTCATTGCTAAGAAGCACTAAGTGACTTGTGCTGTCAGGAAAGATACGAGAGAAAAAAAAAAGCAGGAAAAAGAAGATCCAGCTATGTCAACATCATTGCAAAAGGGATTGGTATCAAAACAGAGTGGCTGCTTTACAGCTCCATTCTTACCATAAAAGATAGAAGGCAGTGATGAACGTCCTCCAAATGGAAGATGTCATTTGAAGAAGTTAACACACTATAAAAAAGGTTATTTTATACAGCAGCATCAGTCATGTCGCTGGCAATAACGACAATATTTTGGCATCATCACTTGGCTTTGATGCACTAGGTTTCTGGTTATTTATTAAAGTTAAAACATAATGTCAGTTGGATGTGCCAAGTGTCATTATAAATAGAGCCATGATCACTTGAAAAATCCACCTGGTATGCAAGCTCTTGCAAATCACTCCACTGTGTTTGTGTAAGAAAAGCTTTCAATAATCAATTAAAAGTAATGAAGGTGAATTAGAATTTTTCAATCATTAACAGACCTGTCAGGGCTATTTTACAGACATTCTTTTCCATAACAACTATTTTCAGGTCTACTATAGCTGAATTAAGGTCAGCTTGTGTGGAAAGAGGTAAATTTGAGTCTAGAAAAAAAACTTTCCTCCACAGTTATTATTAAATTGCATAGTCCTAAACCTGAGTCACAGAGGATCAGTTTCACCTGGTTATGCTCAGTAAAGCCACACTTGAGGACTCAAACCCTCATAGGCCGCATGTCGCAGATGTCAAAGAAAAAGAAGAAAATAAAAGACAAAACCTGGAGACATCAGTTAATCCAAATAGGTGGCAAAACTTCCTCTGCTGGAAAAAGCTGTAGGAAGCAAAAGTGCAACGGCCTTGCTCTGAGGATCTTTGGGCCCTTCCATACAAGTGGTGAAGGAACCAAATTTTGAGGACCTTGTGATCTGGAGGATGTTACTAGTGTCTGTTATCTAGGATACCAGGAAAGTTGAGGAACAACAAATTTAACCTCAGCCCTCGGCTCTGGTTCAAGCATCTCAGATAGGCAAGGCTGTGGTGAACTTACGTTTCTTGTTCCCGCCACTTGCTGGTTTTTGCAGGTAACAAAGACTAATAGAAAACCCTTGTGTTAGCAGTGTAACTGCACAACCTTTTGCCTTTCATCTTGACATCCGTTATTTTTCAGTCCCATCATATGTTTCAGTCATAACTTTTGCCTTTCATATCTCAAAAAATCCTCTTTTCAAGCTGTATAAGCTTTTCTTTAGAGCTCTTGACAGCCACATTCCCATACCTCATGTCAAACTGCTGAGCACTTCCTCTGTGGCACGTGGGGATGAGCAAGTGATCCCACTGAAGCCTGGCATATCTCTCAACAGCAGCTACATGCATAGACTTTCCATAACTTTATCTTTGACCCAGAAAGGACTCAATATTTTTGTAAAAAAGCATTGTTTTTTACTCTGTAGGATCTTGATCATGGTCCTAAATGGAAAGTATGAGGTACACAGTTTTTTGATAGATCTGGTCATTAGTATGTACCTGCTTACAAGTCTTTGCAAGAAACCCTGAAAAACAGAAATGCACTGATAGTCAGGTATTACCACCTGCTGTAGATCAAGGGGACTGAAGACTGCAGATCTAGAATTGATGCCACTGAAAATGCTGCCTTAGTAAATAAGTTACATCTGCCCTGGCCCTTCACATTTACAAATTTTAATTAATAACCACAGCATTTGTATTACGTTGCAGTAAATTCTATTCATAGGTAGCAGTAAATATTTTTCATCCATTCATATGGATGACAAGTCTGCAGCTGAGCAATTAAATAAAACAGCTAAAGCCACATGGTATGCCTGTCCAAGCACAGCTCAGACTTCAGTTGTTGCCATTTGAGAGCCCAGCACTTGTGGATTGGTTGTGTGGTATCACATGCTGAAGCATGCTCACCATTGTTGCTCAGTGATCTTGCCAAGTGTCTGTGCTGGCATCAAGGAACAAGGAAAAGCCTGAGATAATAATCAGCTCTGACCCAGGGGTTCACCTAGGGCATCCCCTGATCAGCACCTGGGGGCACTTGTCCCCTCTTCTTGGGCAGGTTTAGAGACTACTGGATTGAAGTTTACTTTCTTCGCAACAGTACATCTTGTGCTACGTTTCAGATTTGCAACCAAAACAATACTGATAACACACCAACATTTCAGTTATTGCTGAAAAGTGCTTGCACAGCATCAAAGCACTAGCAAGGTCTTTCATTCTTATCACCTCTTATGTGTATCTAACCTACTGGCTCCAAAAGCAGCTATGAAAACTGCCAACAGGGGCTGGCTGCTTGAAGGCAAGAGGTGTCCTCCTGATAGTGAGTAACAGTTGATGAGTAAAAAGTGAATCATCGTGAAGAATCTGAACAAAAAGAGAAAGCACCACTTCAATGAGATAGAGAAGGTGAAATGAGGAAGATGTGCAAATAGAAGGGTGATACAGAAATGTGAGGGATTAAGACTCCTTGCAAGTGGCTTCATGGGTGGATGTAGGTGACGGATGTTTGCACACGTCAAATTCAGCTTTACCACAACATAGTGGAATAGTTTCATTGGCATTCTCACTTCTCTAAGGCAGGGAAATGAGTGAGGGAAAATGGAGTAATGCTTAGAGCTGACATTGTATCAGTGGACATTGGATTTCCTCTTGCATGATTCTTTTCCAGCTCAGACCTCCACAAAACTGAATTGACTTGGGTTATCACATCTCAGATGCAGTCACAATGTGAAATGCCTTACCTAGACAAAATTTTGGCAGGATTGGGAGCTTCTCCTGCTAAAGAAAAAAATAAATGAAGTCCTGCAGTTTTCAAAACCTTTGTTTGTGGCTTGCTGACTGAGCAGTCCTCCTAAGTTAAGTGGAATTGTGCACACACATGAAGTCGTACAGGTACAGTGACTAAAAACTGGGATCTTCCTGGTTTCTGGCTAGCACATGCTGCGAGTTAGTAAACATCACTCATATTTAAGTTATTGAAATGGAAGGAATGGCTGCATAACCAATCACGAAGCACTCAAAGAGGAGGGAAACATTATGCAGCATTAATTTATTTCTTTGTCTCTCATGGTCTGGTGAGCATAGCAAAGTGCTGCAGTTGTTGTTATTAGCAAATCTGGCTTGTGCACTAATTTATAGATGAAGAAAAAATATTTATGCAATTATAGACTTTTTGAATAGGCTTTGTCAGAGACTTTGAGTCCTGATTCTAAAGCTAGAATCCTAATTCTAAAGCTCTCAATTTTTATTTTGTTTGAGTAAAATGGTCAAACCCCATATTTCTTGTTCATCTGTGTTGGATCTCCATTTAAGAAACTTTTGAAGCTTGATCTCAGCAGAGTTACATCTAAAATATGTATACATTATGACACCACATAGTTCCTCTACAGCTATTTTGTGTCCCCCATTGTCAAATATTTGCATAAAATCAGAGCACATTTCTAGCTTCCTGACAGATGTCAGTGAATAGCTCTGCAGAATTTGCAAACAACTTCTTTATGAAATGTTCCCAAAAGCTTATTGCTGTCTTTTATTTAGTAATCATTTATATATTATTTTATTAGCTACTTTGACTTGATCTCCAAAGGAAAAGTATCTCACTTCACCCAGCCTGATAAAAAAATAAGCAAGGATGATGAACATTAGAAAGGAAAAGTAATGTAAGAAAACAGGACTGTCTAGATTCACAGAACCATCCCTGTGCAGCTTAACATTCAAGGTGATTGCAAGCATTTGTTTAAATTAAATAGCAAAATAGAACATTCCCAGAAGTGGGCAACCCAGTCACCCTTCATCAACTGCCTACTGATTTAGAGATCATCAATCAAGAATTTATGTTAGTTTTTTAATTTATAAGATCTTGTTTGTGCACAATGAAGCTAGATTTCAACTGCTTTTTCTTTTCATGACTGAGTTGGTCTCTTCTTTGAAACATCACAGCAGTACTCCCTCTTTGAAACAACTGCTTGTGTCTGAGGCATATGTGATTGCATAAATTTAATCAACACCACAGCAACACCACTTGCTGTCTGATTACATTTTTCTATTCCCTTAAACTATCTTCTATGAAACACCCAAACAATAACATGTAGAAAAATCAGAAGATATGTAACTGCTGTCTTATTCTGCTACACACGATTCAGTACCGTATGATATTATCTAGTAGTTTTAGAGTTTTAGAAAGTTGCTGGGTTTTTTAAGACATCTCTGTAATTATGAAGATGTGCAGAATATTTCCCTTGGCTTATGTCTTCTTTGGTAGAGCTTTTTCTCTTCTTTCTCTCTGTCTTTCAAACAGACGGAACCAGACTTAACTAAGCTCAGCAGAATTGATGCTTCCTTGATCTTGGTTGCCTTCTTTGACAAATACCAAATAGTTTAAGCCCTCTTGATTCCTTGTTTCCATTAGCATGGCTGAAAGAATACTGTCCGAATCTGCACATGGAACATCACTATCTGCATTAGAAAAAAAAGACAAAAAAAGAGAGAACAGCCCAGTGACACACATGTAGTATTAGAAAGCAAACAAAATCAAACAGCTGTTGCAGAAAGTTGGTTTAGGGACCCCATAAAGAGTGACCTATAATTCAGATTTATTTTCTACTATTGCCTGTATGGATTATAGCTTTAAGCAAATCACTTCGCGAAGGCTGGTCACCACCATTCATACCTCCAGAGGCAGCAATACAGCTGTGAATAAACGACTTGCTTCCTTTGGTAGTAAAGACAGACTGCATAAAATTTAAAGACGACATGATTTTAAACTCTACCTTTGTGTTTACACTGCTAATAATGCTGCTAAAGAGTCCTGTAGCATAGGCAGTTTTCTACCTACTAAATCATTATATACTTTCTCTCTAGAGGACTTGTAATATCCTGTTTTTCTCAAGATTTGAACTTGGTAATCCACTGCATTTTTCCGATTTCTAAACCTATACTTTTTCTTTAATTTGATGCTGTTCACATATAGGGTTGCCAACAATCTATTGCAGGGATATATCTTTAAAAAAAAAAAAAGGTAAAAATTATTAACTAAAGGCTCAAGTTATAATTGTTGCTATTTTTTGCATTTATTTCTGTAACATGTACCTTCTTTTATTACACTCCTTATTTTACTTCACAACTGGAAAATTAAGCATGTGACACTCAGGATTATCTGTTCAAAAGAATCGCAAGCATTGCACTGTTGCACCAGGCAAGATACAATTTATTATGTCACTATAATCACATGCCTCCCCAAGCTATAAAGTCAGAAGTCTGTTCTGCATGCTACAGCCCATTAGGAAAGATTATCATGAAAACATGAAGGAGAATTTTGATTTTAGAAAGCTGTTAGCAAGATGGGGATTGGGGCATGGAGCAAACTGTGGTCACATACCACAGCGACTGACAGCTATGAAAAAACATTTGATACTCACTTTGTCAGTTCAGGACTATTATGGCAATATTTAGTAATTCAGTCCTGACTAATCTTTACCAACCAGTACAGCTCTTCTCTGTATTTAGTTTTTTGTTTAATAATGCTTTTAATGGGAACCCTCAGGGGCAAGTTGCTTTGGAAAAGGCTCACTGGCAAATGCTGAGGGCATGTTTGCAGCAAACTGTTAGGAGAGAAACCTTAAAATAAGGACCCAAGTAAAACTGGGTATTTACAGACCAGACATATGCCGGCTGACCTGCCTAAGTATAGAACACTAGAGGAGGATTCAGATTTGTTTCCTGTGTAAGTATCTGGAACTGATGAGGTGATGTTTACACAAATGTGAGTATGAGGTCACTGAGATATTTTTACCAGATATATAGATACATTACTAATTCTTTCCCCAAAGGGTCTGAAGAACTACAAAATATATAAAATATTATAACCCTTTTCAGCCTATACACCACTGTGTTTCTCATTATGGAGAAGAGCTTAACAAAATAAACCTTGCTTTACTTTGTGACCAAAATAAGCAAGAAAGACTATTTTTGCAGAATATTCTTATTCTATCAAAAGACAGAGAATATAACAAATAAGAATATAACATTGATGAGTTTTGTCCTACGACACAACATAGCTGAAATTTGCTACTTTCACAATAAGATTTTTGACTACCAGTGCCCTTTCCTCCACCATTGTGTCTTAGCGCAGTGTTCGGCACCTATGAAAGCTTAGCTCCATTCTGCTGTACAAGCCAAAAAATATCTATGCACAGATGTCAAGTTATGTAGTATAATTCTTGCCTCTCATGTAAGTTAGCAAAGCAAGCAAATTATTTTTGCTCATTTAGTTATATGACTGATGGAGACAGAAGATACTGAAAATGAGCAACTGATGAAAAAAATCATTATACGTTGCGAAATTCCCCCAGAAACATCACCAACACCTTGGGAACTATAAGCCATTGCACAGTATTCTGAATAATATCTGGATGTACCTTTCAAAAAATGTTAAGAATCTGAAGGCAGATAGAGAGAAGCTGGAGTATGGAGGCAGGTCAGTATATTCATAAGATATCATTCTTTTTTCTTCAGTTTTAACATTGCTAAAATTAGTTGATTGATGTATAGTCATGATGTGTTATACGTGAGTCAATGCAGGATAAACCGTGTGATGTGATCCCCTCAGGTTTCACAAGCAAAGCCTGGCTGAGCCAGCAAAACACTCCAAGAGGAGACGTCCAAGGAACACCTTCATGGAATCTGAAGTCGTGCTGGGGACTCAACTCCAAGTGCCTAAATCCTGAGCTGTTGTCTACACTGTGGACTGCTGCATAGTGTAGATTACCCACATTCTTTTTAAACAACGTACCTCAGGGCATGAAGCAAGCTAGCTCTGGCAGTCCAAAGCTTTGTACAGGCTAAGTATTCTGCTGAGAAGCAAGTTCCCACTGAGCTCTGTGCTCTCTCAGGTAGACTACTTCCAATAACTAAAATGGCATGTTCAAAGCTCAGCACTGTACGTGCATGGATACCTGTGTCAGGTGCTAAATGCATGTAGCTTTGACCTTGCTGGACAATCTTCCTAGTAGTGGTGCTCTTAAAACACAACATCTGAGCCAAACTGCAGGTAAATGACTTATGACCCATCTCTCCAGGAGTAGGCAGAAGCTTACTCGTGAGAGCCCCGCATTAAGTGACACAAGAAACTATGATCACCTGACTCATGTTAATGAGGGATGGAGTTTGCTTGCTTAGTCTCCTCTGAGAAGACTGGTCCTAACCTGATAAAATCTGTGCTTCCCCCTTCCCAGTCTCAGCATCTCAGTCGGCTGCTTCCTGCCGCGGGGCAGCCGTGGTGCCCAGCTGCACCATGTATCCTGCCTCTGACCACACAGCGTCTTTCCTTGCCTGCTCAGTAGACTGTGTGGGCTCACAACATGTTTAGAAGTCCTGCCTGGGAGGGTGCAAATTTTTGTGATGTCTTGATAAGCAGATGGTTTTTTAGGTGTTTAAGTTCAGAGGGTGACAACATATAAGATAAAAAAATATGTCAGCAGAAAAGCTGATTGGTAGAGACTGAACAAACTGACCTAGAGATGCTGATCTTCTATTACAGCTATTTCAGGGCTAGATCCTCAGCTAGCACAAATTAATAAAGCTCCATAGAAACCAGTGGGATGCTACTGATTTACACCAGCTAAGGAGCCAGCCTGAGACGTTACTAATTCTGGGGAACGTAATCCTATATGGTGCTCAGCACCTTCAATATTGTAAACTATTTAGAAGAGCAGCCACATTTGCTTTTTCCCACTAATACCCTCTAGTTTTTATCATACACTGTGTGCCCTTTGTCATACAATGTACATGGTAGTAAACAAGAGACTGGCTAACTTACTGTCATGGCTGGAAGATGTACCCCACAGTGAACACATTCAAATGAAATGCTTGATGACATATTTTTGCTAAGGGTGAAAAAAGTGGCTATTGAACCCTGACTTCTCCACCTCAGCTATCTTTATTAGCTCAAGGAGAGAGTTCCTGTGTAGGGAGTATTTTCCTGATACCTGCTGGTCACCTGGAGCTGGAGGTGCTGTGTTTCAGTTTCTGCACATTGCCAGTAAGAATATAAATAGAACAAATATATATCCGTTTTAATACTCCACTCTGTATTATGTATCAGTGGAGATACATCTGTGTTTCCTGTTTAATGAAGCATATGATCTTGCATGGTTTGAGGATGACTCACTGAGCTTTGCTATTCTGTTAGGTGCTAAAGGTGCTAAAAGTGAGAATTGGGTTCATCCAGCATTTCCACTGCACTAAACTGCTTGAAGCATTGACTGACTGTCTTTTTATTTTAACAGATTTTTCAAAGATCTGTGGACTGAAACCTCTGTGTGTAAGAAACTGTTTTGGGAAATACAGATATAAATCTATTTATTGTCTTGTTTCTTATTGCTTATAATAACAGAGCCCAAAGAAGGCCAGTTCCACATTTGCTGCAATACAATTTGCTGCAAGCGCCCCCTTTCTCCTGGTCACAAAGCAAGATTCATTTTACTAAATTTCAACCACCCATATCTTACATGTCCAGTTTAAGCTCCTTGCCTAGGCTGCCTTTACAA
>JANEMJ010053837.1:0-18944 GCA_024361745.1 Cacatua alba | reverse complement strand
GAAAAAAATTTCACTTTTACTGTCTGTGAAATAAACACTTAGCTGTAAGTACTGTTTGGAAAAAAAACTGAAATAATCTCTCGATTTCTATTACCATTAAAAGAAAAAGGATGAAAGGTTGAGAACCCTAAAAGAAAAACTAGTTCATCTAGACCAAATTATGTTTAAATGGGCTTTACTTAGGCTGTGTCAACTGAGGAAAAGTAGTTCAAAGCTGTGTTACAAAGCATTTGCTAATGGAAAAATGAAACTATTTGATCTTTGATACCACCTTGAAAGAAGGCACCTTCATTTCAAAGACAATAGGGAGAATTCTTTGGAGCATAAATTGAATGAACTGGAAGAAAATGACAACAGAAGACAAAATTTTCTGTTCAGCTGCTCCTGTGAATACAGAAGTGCTCAAATAAGCTCTTTGTATGAGCCACCAGATTATGAATATTAGAAAAGATCATAAAATAACAGTAACTACCATGCAGCAGAAAAGAGGAAATTCCTATGGCAGATGAAAAGTTGCATTCAAGCAAGCTAATTTAGTAGCTTTTGCAAATAATAAACAATATTTTCAAGACATGGCCAAAAATGAACTGGTTTAAGTCACTGTTAAATTATCTTTACTTTGCAGCTAGATGAGACTACGGAGGGTTTACTGACAATAAATTTCTTTATTATTTTCCATAAGAATTAGAAGGTATACCTTGACCTCCATTGGGAGGTATGTTTGTTTTGTCACCTTATTCCTACTTCAGTGTAAGTGTATATATATATATATACTTACAATATATTGTAAGTATATACAACACACACAATATACAATGTTGTGGTGGTTTGACTCCAGTTGGCAGATAAGCACCACTCAGCCGGTTGCTCACTCCTCCTGCTTTGGAATGGGGGGAACGATCAGAAGGGTAAAAGTGAGAAAATATGTGGACTGAGATAAAAGACAGTTTCACAGGTAAAGCAAAAGCTGCTCACACAAAGTAACACAAGGAATTCATACACCACTTCCCACTGGGAGGCAGGTGTTCTGACATCTCCAGGAAAGCAGGGCTCCAGCACATATAATGGTTCCCATATACTTGGGAAGACAAATGCCCAAATGCCATCTCTCCCAGTGTCTTCCACTTCTTTGTTCTTTCCCCAGTTTTCTATGCTGAGCATGACACCATATGCTAGGGGGTGTCCCTGTGGTCAGTTGGGGTCAGCTGTCCTGGCTGTGTCACCTCCCAACTCCTCGTGCAGCCCCAGCCTACTCACTGGTGGGGTGATGTGAGGAGCAGAAAAGACCTTGACTCTGTATAAGCACTGCTCAGCAATAACTAAAACATCCCTGTGTTATCAACACAGTTTCCAGCACAAATCCAACACATAGCCCCATGCCCGCTACTATAAAGAAAATTAACTCCATCCCAGACAAAACCTGCACAAATGTGGATAATAGCTTTGTACAAGAAAATCGTATGGACTGGGGCCTGTACATCAGAATTTCACAGATGGTACATGTTTAGTGATGACAGGTCTTGCTGTGCTGGTCTTGATGAATTAAAGAAATAGTCACTGGTATTTCCTAAGAGCTTTGTAGTATTCACAAAAAACCCCACCCACTGGCAGCAAGAAAATGCCAGGCTATATGAAAAGTGCTTTGAATGTTGCCGTGAAAAGAATTTGCCTTATCAAAGCTTGACCAATGAAGTTACATGCATTTTCAACTTTCTGTAATGATATGGATGGTGAACATGGTGGTTTGTATTGCATTCTGATATGAGCTAGCTATCAAAAATACTTGCAGTTTTTTCCAAAGTGTTCAGAAGTGCACGTCTTTTTCCCTCAATATTCATCTGAACTACCATATGAGCATGAAATTGAAACCTTGCTTAACAGGTTTACTTGCATCTCTGGTGTTTTCTTGTGACTTAATGACCTTGATCTAGTAGATCAAGAAAAAAAGTATAATGGTTTTTAATACAGCTGAAAAAAGATAGGATTTTATCCAGAAGCTTCACCTCCAGGTTGAAAGAGAAAACTGCATTGAAACTGCTTTGACACATTCAAAACCTTTCACACATTGTGGCCAAAAAAGGTTGGCCTTCAGTATTGGTATAAAAAGCTGAACAAAATATTTCACTGTCACTTTCATTAGTGTAATGAATGTCTGGATGTGAAAATCGTTTGCAAAATCTTAGAATTCTGTTTACAATTTAGCAGCAAAGGAAGAAGTTTAAGGGTGTTGTGATGGGGAATAGAAAGGAATCTCTTGTTTTATTAAGATAAAAAGAAAGAAAAGCAGTCTTGCCATACGTTAGCAGATAAGACCAGAGTAGCTTCCATGCCAGTATTACTATATAGTCATAGGAGTTCACTATTTCAGCCTTACAAGTAATGGAAGTGAAATACTGATACAGCCTCGAAGGATACAGTTGGAAAAGGACGTTGATCCTTTTGAACCTTCAGTCACTACGAATTTCAGCCGTCTCATTAGAACTGACATATATAACTGTAGACACGCAGAATCACAAGTTTTTTATTGCCCTATCGAACATTTTATCAATAGACCTAAACTTTTTCAGTTATATATATGGGAAAAACACCTTGTTGCCATTTAGGCATGCTATTTTCTGTGTACTTTGTGGACAGAGAAAATACTCTCTTTAAAATATCTGAGGGCTGCTATCTGCTTTTTTCTCAGTCTTTTCAAGACCAAATTAAGCCATTTTTATGGCTTAAGTCTATTTTTGCTTTAAGGGGAAATTTTCAAAGCTTCTAAACATTTTTGTTAGCATACTCTGGATTACAATTTTGTCTACATCTTTCTATAGTTCAGTGGCCAAAAATACAACATTCCAACTAAAACCTCACCAGTGCCAAGTAGAGCAGAATAATTATCATCTGTGTCTTACATTTTATACCTCTGTCAAATCCCACTAAAATGACTTTTGCCCTGACTCACGATACAGGTGACTCAGATTCTAATAGCAATTTTCCACATCTTTCCACAGTCTGTTTTCAGTAGAGCTGCCAAGCAAAATATTTCATCTTTTCTACCTTTGTATGTGATTTTTCTTCTGAAGTGTGCTAATAGTTTTGCTTTTATCCTCATTTTGCTTCATTTTATTGATTTCATGAGTTTCTAAAGAACATTTGAAATTCTATTTCTTTTGCTTAATAGAAGAGAAAGATAGAACTAAAGACAGGCCATTAAATAAATGCTTTTTAATTGGATTCAACCTTCTTAAAAGTCACATTAAAATTATTAAAGGAAATATTGCAAGCTTACACTGTAGAAACAACAAGATTGATGTTAAGCACTCTGTATTACTATCCTTCTGCAATGATTTCTATGGAAATATCCAATGATTTATAAGCACATTCACAGTCCCTTTGGCTTAGGCTTGCTGAGGGCACTCAAAGCATAACCTATATTCATAATCCCTGCTTCATACACTCTTTACGGATTTGCAAACTCTTGCAAGTTTGTAGAATCCACTGCATTTCTTCCATCTTTTGTCTATACACTGTGTTGGCAACTACTGTGAACACAAGTTTTCTTGCTGTTCTTTTTTAACTGTGACCTGTAATGCTGGAAATCTTTTGTTTCAGAATAACTTTTTCTTCACATTGTCAGACTCCTGTTCACTCTCATGGCCTGATTCCAGACTTACTGAGTCACGGACACATTTTCACTGGTAATCCTCATCTTCCTCACTCTTTTTTCTTGGCCTTTGCCCCCAGTTCCCTTAGTAACCTTGTATCTTAGTGGATCAGTTATCAGGTCCAGTGTTGTAAGATATACCTATATATCATTCTCTAATTATTCATGAGATGTTTTATACATTATCTTTCCTTCTCAACTGGATAAACATGCCTGTTTCATACTTATTTCTGGGTTGGATTACAAAAATGTAATCCACTGGATTTCAAAAATGTCCCCTGCTTTTGTCACTATTGCCATCTATGTAAGTTTATTGAAAATAAGTAGAAAGATGGGGCTACAGGAACTACCATTCCCAAAACTAAAGCTGTATATTGCAAGTTTTTTATTTTTACTGCCATTTATTGCTTCCAGTTTGAGAGATTTCAGAGATTTAGTTCCACAGAGCTCCACTGTTTACCCCACCCTTTCACATCCAATTATGAACCAAAAATAAATAATTTCCTGTATTCATGGCCATACACAGTGTAGCAAATAGTAATTACTCTGGGATTTGGTGCTTGACAGGGGTTTTTTTTAATTCAGCATATTATTACCTACACTTCATATGAACCTTTTCCTAAGCTAACATGAGATTCCTAGAGATGTTATTTTAAAAAATGTTGACACTAATAATTTGTTTTATTTATATATGTATATATGAATATACATATATATTTATATATGTATATATGAATATATACATATACCCAAACTTAAAGACTCAAACCATTGCAACTTTGTCACCTGCTTTTTATGCCTTTACTTTTTTTACTTTACTTTTTATGCCTTTACCTTTTTTACTTTACTGTTTATGCCTTTACCTGCTTTTTATGTCCCTTTACTTTTTGGAATACATATAGTCACCGAATGTTTGGAATAATACTTTGATGATACTATCCTAATATAACACACACTTATAACCTATTTAAGTTAATGATTTGATTTCCTTTCTATAGGTGTGACATTTTGCTTTAGTTTAGAGTATTACTGTAAGTAATAGCTCCTGGTTTGGGGTATACTTGGGAGATTTTATTTTATAGTGGTGTATAAATGGATATGGAATCATGTATGTTTGAATGAGCAGCTTTTGAGAACTGGCATGGACACCAGCAGAGTAGTCTACATGCCTGACAAGTTCCTCCATTAAACTTTGCCTAGTAAATCCTAAACCACATTGCTTCCTCCTGTACATAAACACAGAAGAAGATGACAGTAAGTGTGTTAGGATGGAGATTTCCAGAGCATTATGGTGAGTGCAAAATTCCCTAATGTACAGGAACACTAGTCATGGGCAAAAATTCTGGTCCTCTGTCCATCTTGCTATGGTATGCAAGCAAAGTCATACTGAAGTGCTCAGGAGTATTTATTGGTACTACAGGGAGTGAATACAGTGCCTTGTTCACACTGCACAGTCACCTTACATGGTCCTTCACATCTTCCTTGCTGGGATTCCACAACTTCTTAAGTGCTAAGTTTCAAGGTAAGTGGACAAAGTGAATCAGCAGTTCTTGAAATGGATGAGGAATTTTCTTTAGTTGTACCAACTGTTAAAAACTTTTCACATTAAAATTAGAAATCTTGTTGAGATATAGAAGGTTGCTACTCACAGACTGCCGCTGCAGCTGTCACCATAATCCCCTGCTGGGCCAAATAGTTCTTAAAAGTTAAACCAAGGTCTTGAGGTAAGCCAAAAACGTCTTGATCTGTGTAGCTGGTTGCCAATTTCTTGACTCTTTCTTGACTTTTTTTAGATAGAAGGAATAGAAGGCTCCACATTGTTATCAGATATTTTTCCTTCCTGTTCTGTTGGATTTAAATGGTTTTATCTGGCACGCTTCCTGCTCAATATTTTCTTCATGATGTTTTTTCCTGTGGATGTCTTTCACCTCTGTATTAAAACAATAGTTATACACATTATGTAGATATAAGTCTTTCAGATAAGCAAAGATTTCCTTGAAAGCTGATGTTGCAGTTAACGAATTGCTATTCTCCACTTCAAGTAATAGGGCTGGTTTATGTCTTCTTTGTCTGAGCTACATTATTATTTACATAGTCAGACGACAACCAACATAAACGGTGAAGATCTTCTAAAAATCAACTCTCCCTGGGCATTCAAAACAAAAACAAACAGAAAGTAACATAGAACTTGCCTTATTTTTTTTCTTTCGTATGTAAATTACACCATCTTTGGGATCATAGTAATAAAGCTTCTTTTTTCTGATACTGCATGTTTTATTGTCTCACACTGTACCTCTACCTACCTAGCAGGTAGGCTGGAGTCTGTGCTGATCAAAGATGAGACATGAAAACTCAGTAAAAGTTTGAGTCAAAAAAAGATTTGAATGGCATTAGGCTAGACTTTTACATACTAAAATATGAAACCAAAGCAGAAGAAAATTGCATTTCTGTTTTTCTTAAATCTTCTCTTCTGGCTTCCTAAACACAATTCAGAAATGGCTTTTTGACCTTTACAGCTTTCAGTTCACTTCACTTACATACGGAAGCACAGATGTAGCTGAAATACTCCTTTTCCTTTTCTTCACATGCATGAATTTTATACTTGTGTATTTTGGCTTTGTTTCTACTGATTACTTTTTTGTAAATCTTGATTTTGTTGAAACCTAGTATAAAGTAATCTTTAAGAGGATGTTTCAGGCCACACAACCACCTCAAAGTTGCCACATTGCAGACTAAATGTTCTTGTGATATAACTCAACATTTCTAGGAGAATGCAGCTTTCAAGTACTTGACTCTCATGAATGTGTTCATCATGTGATGCCATGTGTCAAATCCCACACTAGGACTTCCACTATGTGATATTCTGCAAGAAGGCTCATGTTAAGAATTAAGAAGGCTCATGTTAAGAATTTAGAAGCTGAAGAAATTAAAATATCAAAAAAAAGGGAAGAACAACATTGTCAAGAGCATAGTTCTATTGCATACAAGGGTAAAAAAGAAGAATGTCATTGCAAAGTTACAGGACTCTTAAGAGAAAATTACTTAACCCAGTATATGTTAAGTAGCCTTTCTTTTAATGAGTATTATAATCACTGCTAGTTGCAACAACGATTGTGAATATACACACCAACTGGATCATACATAGGTGAATAGGATAAAGGTTAAGATAACTATGCAGAGAAATAACATAAAAACCTTTTAAATGACACATAAAACAATTCAAATGCATGATTCTGTTGCTGAGCCCTTTACATAGAGATAAATTTGAACACTTGAAGAATTAAAATGATAGCACCATTAACGTTCTGGACAAAAAGTGCATGTTACAAGTTACAAAGCAAATACAAATTTATCACCTTGAACTATAATGACCTCAAACTTAAATTAAGTTCCTAGTCATCTTTGAAGGCCATTTCAGCACTAACTTATGAGAAAATTCTCTTGCAAAGAATGTGCTGCATATTCATTATATACTTGAATTTAACTTCTTTGCCAAATTTAAACACTTGGTATTGTACCGAAAGATGTAGGATGGATGCACTGGACATGAGAGATACTTTTAAAAGAGATATTAATTAAAAAAAATTAATATTTCATTAAAAATTCTGTATTATCTGCAGATAGTTTTGAGTAAAATTCCTTTGTGTGTGTGCGTGTGTTTCATCACAGTCCATGCTTTCACTGGAAGTCTGTAAGCCAGTACAAAAGTCCTTGGGGGAAATTTTCAGTTCCTCCTTATACTTAGGCCAGATGTTTTCACCACATGGTTTTCTTATTTTATCTTTCTACAGCAGCTTGCTCAGTATTTGGAAAACCTGTGTGTTAGAACCTCATCCCCAAACATTTCCTAAACTCTGTATATTTTGCAACTTCTCCAGTCTCACAATACCAGTGTACATATATGAAAGAATCCAAGGAGTTGTTATTATTTTAAAAAACATGCTTTCTGAGTAATTCTGAAAAACAATAGTTGAGTACTTTGAACAAATGTCCCAAATGTATATTTTTCTATTAATTTTTATAAATTCACTATAATTATTTCTCATAAGTGTGCTCAAATTTTGGAGTTTAGATATACATAAATCTGTTAAAGTACTGGTTTATTAGTTAAAATAGAATGTATTAGTAAATATTTAGAGAACAAAAACTATCTAGAGGCCAGTGTTTAACAGAAGTGATGAAAATCCCAGCAGAAAAAGCACTGCAGGTTAGCAAAAAGGACCATTTGGTACCAGGCCTATTTAGCAGAGGCCAGAATTGAAGGCTCAGGAAAAGAGGACAAGAACAGCTTAAGCAGTAGGTTTTTCTTTTTTTCTTTCCCAAATATTTTGCTAACATAAAATTAAAAAGAAAAAAAAAAAAAAGGTTGTGCCTGAAATATTTAGTGACTTTGTCCTAGTGTTGTCCACTATGTTCTCTGAACACCTAAAAAGCCAATCAACATCAATGAGAAGAGGATACCCAGTGCAGTATTAGTTTCACTGGGAGCTGCAGATTAAGCATAGACTTCCTTTTTGCCTGCCTGGGCTGTTCTAGACAGCTTTCTTGGAAAGCATTTACAGGATCAGACTACATAGAAAACAAAATAGAAGATTGTTGTGGCTCCAATCTTATCTTTCCAGCTTCCCAGTACTTAGGATGTTCTCACTGGATGTAGGAGTCACAGATTCAACTCCAATTCAATGTTCCAACCTCTACTTCTTAGTATTTTTGAGGAAAGGTTCCTCCAGTCTTTTCTTATTGAAGTCCTTCTAACAAAGTCTATTAGCCCCTAATGGGACCTTCAGAACCAATTAAGTATACTGGATATGTAAGTGAATAATTGCTTCTGAAGAACTATGAACAAAAATGAAGTTTTGCAAAAATACTACTACTCCTTGGAGATACGTAAAAGTTCTGATAGGACACCATGCTAACAGAGTACTTTAAGGCAAAATTCGAAGTGCAACCTTCCTGTTTTCTATGTCCTCTTTCTGAAGCTTGGCTGAAGACTGCCATTTTTAAAAACAACTGGAAGCGTATGTATGTCTTCCCATGGTGTTCATGATGTTGATTATTTTCTGCGGTGTCAATGACTATACTTCAAACTGTGCTCTTCTGCATTTGTGTTGAATGTGTCAGTCACAGGTCACTTCCAGGACTGAGCTGTTGACAGGCAAGATAGCAAACACTTCTGAGGTCTAGGATGACATTTTTCTTAGTTCTGATCTAGTGTGTGATCTTTTAAAATGAAGTAATAAAAATGTGTATCAAATATACTTTCTCACTTCTCTGCTAGTTCATTTTTTTACTTTCAATTACTTTTTCATGGCACTCTACACTTCTTTCCTCCCTTCCTCCTTATCCCCCTTTTTTTCCTCCTTCCCTTCTTTCCCCCCTCCTTCCCTCCCTTCTTCCCTCTTTCCCAAAGTGCAATACACCAATTATTTAAATTAATGCGCAGTTCAGTGAATGACGGTAGAGGATAATAAATATTAATTTAGGAAGATAACGAGGATAGAACATACAATAATTATGTTTTATAAGTCATACTATCAAACTTGTTAATGATACAGTCCTGCATCCAAAATATGTTTTTTTATTACTGGATAAACTTACACGCTCTCATCTATGGAACTTGTATCAATTAACTGGAAAAAAAGTACTTTAAAAGTGCTGTTTCCACAGGAATTTCTAGCACGATATAATTTAATCTTAGTTAGCTGGTTGTAGCCATTGTATATGACAAATTGCAGCTCAGCAGTTTGCTGCCTTATTTCTAACGTCAAGTTTTCAGAACTGTATCTTTTAGATATTTTGTTTTTCTCCACATACATTTACATGACCTTTTCAGGACATCCTGGATTACTGATTACATTAAGTAAGTGCGAGTTCTGCATACTCTCTTATATAATGCATACTGTGCAGTACATCAGACTGCTGTCCTGTCTGTCATCTTCGCTTTTAGCATGCATGAATGCTCAGTTTTGAGTGTATTCCAAAAATGAAGTACATTGTGTTGAAAACTGAAACGATCTGCTGAATTTTAGTGTAGAAAATTGGTTTCCTATACAAAGTGACTGTCCTTCAAAAACCACTTTTCTAGGCCAGATTTTTTTCGAGTAGATATAGTTCATAGAATTAGTTTATATGAAACCGTGCTACTCTAGAAATCACAGGATAAATTTTCCTGCAAATCCTGTTTATCAGCTTCTTCCTTGTGTCAAAATACTCAGATCCATAACATGCTTTGAGTGGATCTACCTCATTCCTCTTAGCTGTTCCATGTACAGGCATCTTGAACCCAGTACAAAATTAACAGCTATACCATTTTATGAGTTCACAGATATCAGTTACTTGTCTCTATTGTCTTCCATATTCATATATAAAATTACAGCAAGAAAGACTAGATTCTTGGAGTGGGATTCTTGGATGAGATGGATTTCTAAATGCCCTTCTGCATTTAAACAAATATTTAAACAAATGTCTGCATGTATTCTGGTTAAGCAAATATTTAAACATCAGTTATCCAAAAAAAACCCCCAAAACCAGAACAACCCCCCAGAAAATCTTCCCATCCCATTTGCTCCAAACTCTTTAATTGCCTACGACAGTGCTGGGTTGTACACACAAAAATGTCTAGGAATTGACTGTGCCTGGTGTTTCAGTGTCCAACACTCAACATATGAGGAGGATGTATAACGTAGGAGTTGCCTTAACTTTCTTAAATGGGACAAGGGACCGTCCTTATAGCATACTTGTGTCACCTTAAGATTGAGGCCAGCGTCTGACTCCTACACCAACCAGCCCTATGGCAGACACAGTTTCATATGTTGTCCTCACAAACAAAACCTAGCTTTTCAGGCTTTACATACAAACTCCTCTTTTGCTCCTTTTATTCACTTACCTAAGCCTTGCCTTACTGTTTATTCGGAGGTGTAATCTCTGTTTTGAATACAATCCTTAAATAGTAACCTCTCAGGTAAATTGAGAACTGACAAGCTGCAGTCACTTGACCACTGAGCATGGTGATAGCTTTATGCTGAGTAGCTTAAAGTAATTCCTAACAACTGCATACAATGTATGAAAAAGAAAATACTAATCCAGTGTGTGCAAGCAGTCATTCACAGCTGTAAATGATGAATGAATGGTGTCATGAAAATACATGCCTCTTACTAAACAAGGACATATAAATCTGTTTCTTCTGTTCCTATGGGTCTCTATTTCCTACACTTCAGCTTGTTAGCAACATTCAGCATATCTCAGCCATTCACCATTCACCATTTCCAAGGCTTTTTTTATCTTGTGCTCCCTTCCTTTCCCTCCCCAGATCACTGAGTTACCTTTTAGTTTCAGTGTGTATACTGCACTTTCGGAACCTCTGTTTTGCATGTCTAATATTTCTATGCATAAGTGTTTCTAGATATGTAACTCAGGACTGTCAGCTGTGCTAGGTGGCAAAGGAATAAAAGCCTTGAATTTAAAAAGAGCAAAGGCATGATCAACCACGCACTGGATTATGTGACACTGTTTTACTGATTTTAATTGGCTTTATATTAAGCTTTCTTTAACATATTTTCCTTTTCCGATTTCAGCAAATAGAAAGTATCCTTCAATTCTTGGAAAGAAGGAAGAATCAGTTCTTCTAGATGGTAAGCTTTTGAGATCTCAAAACCAAAAATATATAATGACTATGATAGCTGTATAAGAACAAACAAATTAGAATTTTGGACGTGAAAAATATTGTGATTATATATTTTGTTATGGGAATTACTGACACTAAGAAGTGTTTTTAATGATTATTTTGCTGCAAAACTGCTAGGATTAAAGTAATTTGAAATACCATAACAATTATTGTCAATTTACAATAAATACATATGAAAATTATTATATTTAATCTGCATAAGAACAAATACTCTGTTAGATATCAGAGAATGGCCATTACCTTAAAATTATTTCCCAGAAATAGCTACATGCCTGGATGTAGGCATGCGCTAAACTCCACCAGAAAAGAGAGAAATACCTGCTGAACAAAACAGCATTTGTTTGAACTAGTTCTCATGCCACACATACAGTTTCAGTGAAAATAGAACTGTCACCATGAAGCTTGACTTCAATGTCTCTCAGGAATTTATGGAGCTGATACTAAAGTTCACAAAGATTTGCAAGGATAAATATTTGTGAAATGATGTAAAAGTAGGGTTAAAGGTATTAATGTTGATAAGAACTGGCTTTGGTAACTGTCTTTCCTTTCACAGTCTTCTTATTTATTATGAAAGAACGCCTACCTGGATATTGAAATGTTCGATTAGCTGAAAATATGCATGACAACTTCGTAATAATTGGACATCTTGTTACTTTTTAATTACTTACATGATGGCAACTGCGGGTGTGAGCGATCTGTTACTGTCAGAGACCGTTACCACTGCTCTAAATAGGTTCAAGACCCCAGGAGGCAATTGTAACATCCTTTGTGAATGCTTTTCACAAGAAAATCTTAAAAGTCTTTTCCAAACTACTTGATTCTATGATTCTATATTGCGCTAGGTTATGAATGAGTAGGCAGTGATATTTCACTCAGAAATTAGAAACGGCCACATTAGAAGTATCTACTGTGTGGGAAAGTGTGATCTACTGAAAGCACGTACTGACATTCTAATGAACTGCACACAATGCATGTTTGTGTGTGTTTGCATCTACATGGATTTAAAAAAAAATTAAAATCACATTTTAATTGGTCATTTTCCTTGAGATACAGGACACAAAAAACTTCTGCAAAATTTCAGTTGCAATTTGCACATTAAGGAAAAGAAACATTCATGCATCATACATAATTTAAAACACCAAAGCATGAAGCATCTGTTCAATGCAGTTAGGATTGTCTCATGTCCTCCACATGCATACTTCTTACTTGTAGGACTGAAGAATATTGAGATAAATTGATGTTTCTTTAAGAAAATGAGCAGGTGCTGGAGTTTATTATGTTGTTTATCAATTTTAGAAAAGCATCATGAGTTTGTCTTAAGGGATGCTTTTTATAAAATACAAAAATTTCTTGCTATTTTTTCAGTCCTCTGTGTAACTGCCACAGCATTCTATAAATAAAACATGTCCATAAATACTTCATAAGAAAGATACTTCCACATAAGCTTGAATACAACACAATAGAATACAATAAGAGTTTTCTAAAAAAAAAAAAAAAATCCTTGTCATTTTATTTTATGTCATTACTTTTGTTGTTATTGTTGTGTGCATAAGACTCTGCTTGGCTATCTGGTTTCTTTTAAAAAACGAAAACAAAAGATTTAAAAAATGTAGCTGTAGAATAGATGACAAAATACTGAAAATGTCTAATTCCATGCTTCCACTTTTACAGTCATTTCTACATGTATATATTATATAGAAATATCAGTGGGCTAGTATTATTCAATTTTAGAGTAAACAACATCTCCATTGACTGTCAGTATATTTCAAAACCAAAGGCTTCAGAACTGAGAAAGCATACTGTTCCTCCGTCTTAAGTAGTAACTGAATTACCAGTGGACTAAAGGAATTGTTTATCTCATTGTTATCTAGTTAATAGAAAATTGAGGCAAACAAAATATGAACAGATCAATCATTAAAGACTAATGGAACAATTAGCACCATTCAGTAAACTGAAATAACTGAAAACAAGACAAAATGCTGCTAGGATTAAAAAATAAAAAAAGAATAAATGATGGTAAGATGTATCAAGGAGAGCAGTAACTGGATCATGGACATGAGTTCTCACTGCAATACCATAATGAAAAGGGTGTATGAGAATTTTTAAAATCTGAACAGGAAAACAGTGAATAAAAGCAGGGAACTAGTAACACCTACACTGATGTTAAGTAGTAATACATCTGTTTTGTTAATATTAGTGAAGCCTTTATGGAATAGCATGTGTCCCAGAATTTATAGAGAGTGTGGGAAACTGGGGGATTTGGAAAAAAGGAACTTTCCAAACAAACACATGAATTCTGGGACGCTTGTCTCATTTTAAGATGTTTGATCAAGTTAATCACATCTAATCACAGTCCATTCATATTATGGTGCTCCATATGTGTAGTTTAGGAACTATAACTAGACAGATTCTCCAAATAAAGTTCAACTTTTTAGTTCACATAATTAGACACTATATAACAGGATTGGTTTTATTCAAAATCTTCAAATCAAAGTATATGTCTTTTTTAAAAGATGGTGTTGAAGTGTTTGAAGTCAAACCCTAAATCTCAGAATTACCACAGTAATCACTACATGAAATTGTGTGTCTCACAAAGTTCAGCTAATGTTCTGGCCTTTGAAATACTGAAAACCTCCAGCTAATTTTTTGATCCTTCTTTGCAGTTTTGTTATTTATTATTTCTACTGCTGCAAAAAGTATCAAACCTACCTAAAATCACATAGGCATGTGATATATAATCAAATAATCATCAATTATTTGAAAAATAATACTGTTGAACAGGCAGGAAAGAAAACAGAATCAATAAACTATTTGCTTATATTCCTGTAACTTGTATAATGTAGACATCCTTCCAGGAAAGGAGAAGAATGATGCCGGATTGGATTTTTATTCCTCTTACTCAAAAAAAAATCTATTTTAGCTGGAGTCTGAATAGCTGAAAGATGAAAATCTAAATTTGCTTACCAGTGAAGAACAAAAAATGTTAAATAAACTTAAATAAAAACTTTCAATTTGATTAAACTGTTATTTTCATAGAATCATAGAGTATCTCAAGTTGGAAGGGACCCATAGAGAACGAGTCCAACTCCCTGCTCCTCACAGGACCACCTGAAACTAAATCATACGACTAAGAGCATTGTCCAGATGAACTCTGACAGGCTCCCCAGGCCGTGACCACTTCCCTGGGGAGCCTGTTCCAGTGACCAACCACCATCTCAGTGAAGAACCTGTTTTGTTACTCTCTATCTTGTTCTGTTCTGTGTTTATCCTAGTACATATGATTTTCACTTGCTAATAAAAGGCCATAGACTGCATTGATGTGGCAATGCTTGTTTGGTTCACATTTAGCCTGAGCTGATTTTAGTTTATTCGAGCTGTGATGATTGCTCAGCAGTCAGGGAACTGTTGCCCAAATTTCCTTTAGCTCTGTGTAATTGTGTGGCATGACACCTATTGTTAAATAACAGATAATAAAATTAAGCAGTCATTCTATGAAGAGTGAACCACCTATGACCCTAACTAAAACTGTATTGTGGCAATGTACTCACATACACATAATTATACCAGAGCATTCAGACTGTTAACTGAAATCACAGACAACTGAAGGAGTGCAACCTTGTAAGCCAGGTAAAAATGCTTTCAGAGAAACAAAGAGAACAGGAAAACAATGCTACCTGACAAAGAACTCAGGACTTTGATAACTCACCATGAATCCCACCCACCTACTACTCTTGAGGTAGAGTGGTAACACTGACAACAGGACCCAAAGGAAGGAGAAAAGATGAACCTAACGTAAGATAGAGGGGCAGATACTAGGAAATCTTTATATTTTTCCTATCAGTTAGATAATTTGGACTGTGAGTACTAGTATTGTAGTAATTAGACTAATAATAGTTGCAAACGGGAAACTCAGTCTGTTTCTTACAGCATTTGTTTAGTAAAGACTGTTGCCTTATGAAGAAGCAATAGAACCTGATGTTTAGCTAGGGGCCAGCATGGTTCATTCATGCTGTTCATACAAGAAAGAATTTTGAATCTCTGTTAAGTTCAGGTATAAGCATGAACTCTAACCCTACAAAAATATGTAGGCAATTCCACTTCATATATACTTCATCTGATCTGGGAAATCAAAAGCAATAACATGTGATTGTTGGTCATATTATTCCAATCTAGTCTGTAAACCACAAATCCTGAAGAATACATCTGATTGAACACATTGACTTAGGCCACTTGTTTATCTGTTGGAATGTCTGAGGTTTTCTGTTCCGTAGTAAATTCATCATGCTACATTTTTATATTGAAACAGCATTATGTTTACTCTCTTTTTAGTAAGATGACTAAACCAAAAAGAGTGGAAGTAGGTCACACAATCCCCTTTTGACACAGATGTGCTTATTCACTACCTTGTCCAAGGTCAGTTAACAGCTAGTAATAATAAATCTATAATTAGACTATTAAGATATTTGTATATTCATAAAATGCAAATTGATATAGAATGCAGTATTTGGTGAAAGATATATTTGGCACTTAAGAATACCAAGCAGCTTTCAAAGGAAGAAAAGAAAGTTAAAAGTTCTTGAAACAATAATTTCTAAAAAGGAGTATAGAAAATGACTTCTAGTCTGACAAAGAAACATTTCCAGTTTCCATGAAAGCAGAAAATTTTAGTCTAAGAAGGCTGCCACTTGTGCAATTTAACAGAAAACATTATGAAAAAAAAATTATCTCAAGTGACAAAATGAAACAATGCACCTAACACTAGGAAATCTCAAAGGCCTACTGATAATAAAGACTGAGTTACTTTACTGTCACAGATGGACATGAACTTCATTTGTAAGAAAAGTAGCAATATGTTTATTGATATAAAACAGTGGTTTAACAAAGTTTGACAGTATATGAGACAGTGATTTAACAAGATTCGATGACAAGGTAGACTTGACTATTCACTGCATTGAGGTCAGGGTTAGACAAAACTCTCAGGAAGACCCTCTTGTTGAGTCATGAGGTTCAGAAAGGACCCTCTTGCATTTCTAAACTCCTTTTTTTAGGGGAGTTTAGCTTTCTGCTGGATTCAGACTTAGAATGGTTTATGTGTAAGGGATTATATGTCTACAACCAATGCTTTATACTATTCAGCTAAGATTTCAAAGTTTAGCATGCAGTTACATCACTTATCAAGAATCTGTTGAGGCAAGGAATCCCTCAATCTCAAGGAGTAACCTTTAGAAGCACCCCTACACAAGAGGAGATCCTGGCATGCAGCCTGCTGCTGTGAAGGAGAGCTCAATGGGCCCTGGGCTGTCCATTATTTATGGGGTAAGATGACTGACTTATAGTCACATTTGCATACTGACTACAGAAGTTAGGGTTTTTTTCAAACTTGGCTTGAGTCAGACCTTGACCAAGACTATGTTGGGGGGGGTGCGTGTGCACGTTTCTCAGATTAGCTGTTGGCTATTGAGTTATCTGTCTGCCCCCCAAATTCACTTTGAATCATCATGACCCAGACACTACCACCACCACTGGTGGTTATCACTTGAGTTATGGGAAATAAAAGTCAGGCTGGGGAGAGACACCACTCTGCCACATTTAACAAGATGAAGAACAGGCGTTAGTAGGGGCCAAAATTCTTTTTAGAATCTTCTTGACAGGGGAATAACAAATCAGCTGAATAAGAGAGAGGCATGTACACTCTGTAACCACTTGGTAAAATTAGAGGTGAAGTTTTCCTTCACTTCATCTATTTGGTTTATAAGGCGTTATAATCATGTAATTTATTTGGGATATTGTAACAATGGCTTGTTACTCAAAGTGTGATTTAAAGTAATTGTATTCAACCAGTCTAGGAATGGCAAACTGAAGTCTTGAGAAACTTTAAGCAGTGCTCCATTAAAACCTCCACTGAGTCTAAGGATAACAGGACTACCCTTAGCTATTCAGAGTCCAAGAAAGGAGCTTGTACTGCAAGAGAAAGATTTTACAGTATCTTCCACTAGCAGTGGTGAAAACTCTCCGGAATTCAGAAAAGTGTTGGCCCTCCAATCTTGAGGGCCATAGGAACAGTGAGAGAGTCAGACAGTAAGATTGTTTCACTGTTGTCCCGTTAAGTTAAATGCTAGTTTACCCACAATGAAAAAAAGTACAAATAGCAATAGTTATCAATAGGCATTTGTTCTTGTAGTTTTGGGTGGAGTTTTTTGGGGTGTGTCTATACTTAGGGGAAAGAGAACATAAAAAGTTCATAAGAAGTCCTGCAGGTTTCTGTAAGAAACCTGCTGACAAAAAAGTTATTTGGTTAAAGACTGCTATGCCCAGTTAAACCTTATTTACGATAACTGTCTGAGCCATTCTTCTTGCCAACAGGATGGAATAAGTCAAAGCTGTCAAGTCCATCACTTCTGTACACAGTGCTGCACAGAACTTCGTGAAGAACTGGGAACCCTGATTGCCGTGACTGCAGTGATATCAAAGCCACAAATGGTAAAACAGTACTATCAAAATCGCATTGCTGAAACAAGATTCTCCACAAAGATCATATTGCCTAAACCCCTAGGAAAAGCCTTAAAAATATCTAGATCAAATACAGTACTAAATTCAATCAGTGTATTTTGTGTAAATAAACCCAAACTCCTACATATTAAAAATACTTAATCCATCAAAATTTACCTGTAATAGAACTGGAAGTGGGATGTTTCCAAAAGGCATAGTATTTTGCACTAAAATCATGGTTTCTTTGTATTATTAAAAAAAAAAAAAGTGTACTTTTTGTGCTAAGCAGTTACTCTTCCAACATTTTTAGGTAAGATACTCACTTACGGTAAAGTCAAGAAACAGTTCACCTTAAGGTCCTTTCCAACCCTAACCATTCTATGATTTTATCTATGTCCTTGAGAGAATGTTGATATCTACTTTAATAATGTAATATAAAATATAGAGGAAACCTGTTTTTTAAAAAAAGCTAAAGAGTTCCAAGATTTCTCTTGAATAAAATTACACATGCTGACTTTTTTTACCTTCATTTATTTTGGCTTGGCCATTTATTTAGTAAAAGGATCCAATTTGCCTGCAAATTAGGCGATTGCTAACATCACCTCATATTATACAACCCTAATGCAATTTTGTTGTTAATCTGCTTGTTCTAATTTAAATTGGTTGTGTAACAATGCAATTTAAAATGTTAATCTTGCAAATACACTGATGCCTAGATTAATATGTAAGAGTAATTCTGTGAAATTAGTGATGCGTTTTACATCTTTGATTTCAGGTATGCAGATATATGCAGATCTGGGCCTAGAAATAGCAAGGGTTTTTTTCTTGACAAAACAATTAAACATGAATATTCCCATCAATGAACATTCAAATATTTACAATAAAAACACCTATTTTCTGTACTTAGAGCATAAGTACGTTTGATCATCTTTGTATTTCTATAATGCTGTAACCATTGCTTTTGCTTCCAGATCCATTACTGAACTGCCCTTCATAATATGCCTACAGAGTAGAGATGTATTCTTTTAAAATATTTTTTCTGTGCCATGAATGGACAGCTGAAACCACAAGGTATTCACTGAAATACTAACTTGTTCCTTGGCCTGAGGGTCATGGTTTAGG
>JANEMJ010053836.1:0-28688 GCA_024361745.1 Cacatua alba | reverse complement strand
CCCATTACCCCTTGTCCTGTCGCTACAGTCCGTGACGAAGAGTCTCTCTCCAGCATCCTTGTAGTTCCCCTTCAGATACTGGAATCTGGGTGGCCAAACAGAGAACTGTGATAAAGAAGTGAATTGACTTGTAATTCAGGTGTGACTCATGAATTAGAATTTGGAAACTGTGGAAGTCTCTTTCTGAATTGCCTCAATGCTAACAAAGGTGGAGGCATTCACCTGTAACTTTCCCATTTACCGGATGTTTTCTCATGACATATGTTCACTGGCTTCACTGGCCATTTATGACCATTTAAGATTCACAAAAAAGACTTTTTTGAATAAATTCCTTGGAGAGTTCATCGAATGCGAATTCTTTTAAGTGTGCTGAGCACAAACAGGCATTTGACCAGTCACCTTCACTCATACAGCATTGGAGCCACTTGTTTTGTGGAGTACCTTTTAGCCCAGTGATCAGAAATTACCTGCCTGGGAGGTCAGCGCCCCAGAGGTTCTACTGAACTTGTTCAACTGAACATCAGAGCTATGGGGAAGACTGAGGCAGGATTAAGACACCGTGCTAGATCTAGGCTGTAGGGAATTCCCTGTATGGAATTTGTACATGGAAGAATTCAAGATTAGTGGATTGAGAAACCTTATTTTTTTAGCTCTTTGCTGAGGCCACTTACCATTTGCAGGCACAACTTTAACATGATGGGGTACAGCTCCTTCCTGCCTCACATTCTTCTGAACAGCCCCGTAACTCCAGCACACCTTAATAGTTGGTGTTCTCTTTGAGAACATGGAAAATACTGACAATCAAATAACTTAATTTTCATTCTTGATCTAGGCCTGTTTTGCAGTGTGGACATAAACACAAAAGAGTGCTTTAGATGTAATAAAAATGTTCTCAGTTAAACCACAACAAAATTAAAAAAAAAAAAAAAGAAGAAAAAATTTAGCAGTAGACCCAAACCAAATCCATCCCCTACATGATGTAAAGCCCTTACAAACTATTCCAAACAACTACATGACGTAGCTTTGTTTTTGTTACTGCTGTAATTTGTTTATCTGAACCTGATTATATATTCGGTTCACATGTGTGCATCCAGGTTATGGGAAACAGAACTCGTTTCATCAGTTTTTCTATAAAGGAGAGGAACTTTAACTTTTTTTTTAATTTGTTCATTTGTTTAGCAGAAGCTGTTTATGTTCCATGTCAATACCACTTAAAATTGGTATAAGATTTTTACTATTACCGTATTCAGCTTCAAATATAATATTTACTGCATTACTGTGGCTTTTCTTTTGTTACGATTGAAAGAAGATAAATGTTACATAAACCAGTGGCTTAAATAATGGAAATGTATCTCTCTTCGAGCATGTACCCTCAGTGAAGAAAAGGAACAGTTCAAGTATCCCCATTACAGAAATCCTCATGTTTGCTTTTAAGTCAAAATCAGATATAAAAATATCTTGGACATTAAAACCAAATCTTAATTTTCTTGATTTGGATAAAATAATAGCTGACTTCTTAGAAATCTACCTATTGATGTGGTTTATTTTCCTTAGTAACATTACTTGTGGAGAAATCCTGTAGGAAGTTTTACATAAAACACACCCAAATGCAACCCATAGTCCTATTTTTCATGTTATATACTGTACATCTGGGCGGGATGGGGAGAAGAATCGAAAGAATGTGAAACCCATAGATAAAGATAAGAATAATTTAATAACTAAAGTAAAAGATAATACTAATAAGGGAAATAACAAGGAGGGAGATAAAAAATTAAAAGAGAAAATAATAGACAACAGTGATGCACAGTACAATTGCTCACCACCTGCTGACCAAAACCCAGCCCAACCTGGTTCGTATATACTGAGCATGACGTGCTGTGGTATGGAATAGCCCTTTGGCTAGTTTGGGTCAGGTGTCTTGTCTGCTTCCTGCCAGCTTCCTGTGCCCCTCCTCACTGGCAGAGCATGAGGGACTGAAAAGTCCTTCACCAGTGTAAGCACTACTTAGCAACAACTAAAACATCGGTGTGTTATCAGCATTATTTTCAGACTTAAGCCAAAACACAGCACTGCACCAGGTACTAGGAAGAAAAATAACTCCCAGCTCAAACTAGGGCAGCATCTTAGTCTTGGCAAAATCCATAGGGACTGACTGTGATAATTTTCCTTGCTCAGCCATTAATAGTGATTTCATCTTTTGGCACCTAAGGTCCTTTCCAATCCTAACCATTCTATGACTCTATGAATATATCAATAAGGTGGCATTTCCTGGCAGCAAAATGGAATAACTTTTTGTGTTGTCAGGTGATATTTCCTGGAGTATACTCAAGATTTCCTAATGTTTCATTCATCTCCGATTGACAAAATCTACCTCTACACAGAGGTATTTCGTAGCCCACATCAAGGCTGTTCAGTTTAAAAGTTTTCCCTGAAGTGTGCAAGGTGTTTTATTTTGCTGGATGTGTATATATGGCTAAAAATCGCAGTTTGATAATTTTGTGCAGCTCCAAGCCCACCTGGATATTTTGAAGGGATTGAAATTTTCAGTTTTAGGACAAATAAAGAGGTTGTGCGGGCTGTGAGCTGGCAGTAGTCAGGCATACCAAGAGGTTCTTATACTCTGCTCTAGTCACAAGCTGGCTGCTGTCATTTTCCTATCTGAAACACTGCTTTCCTCTTTATTTGTAGAGCTTTCATTCTCTTTGGAGATTCTGCATGCCAGGCACCACTTTTCCTAGTTGGCTTATTGAAAAACTATCTACTAGAGAAGGAGCCTTGAGTTTCTTTAGTAACCACTAATGTCCTAATGACAAAATAGATGTGTTATAGGGTTTATTTCAAGAGGATTCCAAAGAGCATATACAATTCCATTAATTTTTTGCAGTATTGTTTTTTATTTGTATGTGTGTTTTTTATGTTTAAGATTATCTTCCTAGTCTTCACGGAAAGGCCATTTCTTGATTAAAAGTAATATAACATTAATTCTTGCTTCCGTACTGAAGCTAATGATACTGATGACCAGAAGCAGCCCTGTCATTGGTTTCTATGCGCTTAGACTTCCCTAGCTTATGTCTACGCTATGAATTCGGTGTGAACTCAGGCCCGAAGGCAGTCCCTAGTGTGAAGCATTGCTTAACAGAACATCTGTCCATGCAGTTCACTCTGGGCTTAAACTGTCCTTTACCTAAGCTTCTTCCGCCCAAGGTTTCAAAAGTTAACCACGGTTCAGCCTCATCCTAGGCTTAGCTTTATCTAGCTAAGCAATCAGCAAGATTAAACAGAAAAAGCACAGGTTATAGGACCGAGCCTTAAACCTATCAGTAAAAATGTTACTCTCTGAGCAATTCCGGATTCAAGAAAACAGTAGAAATAAGAACAGAGGCTATATGGTGAAATGCTGGTAGCTGAGCTATGTGGGGAGGTGCTGATCAATGGGGACTAACAAAAAAATATCACATTGATCGTGCCTGTGTATAGAAAGCCAGAGGAGAATCACAGAAATGGAGGAAGCTGCAGGAAAAGCATCTGAAAAAATGGCTTGAGGAAAGCGAGGGGAGGCCTTTTGTCATAGTGTCAACTTTGAACCTGTAAGCAGAAAAATCGTGTCCTGATGTTAAATTTCTATTCTGTTTAGTGAAACAAGATTTTGAGGGCTAAAAAATATTTGGCAAAGACAGCCATCTCAAAGAGCTAGTCAATTCTATCATTATTTTTCCCTTCTAACTGAACCAAGCCCAGTTATTACACAATTGCTCCTTCCTACCACCAACCAAAAATATCTTTTCAAAATGTGGATTGCTTTTTACTTAAAATTTTTTTTTTTTAATTTGACCTATTTATTTCCTTGTTATGTACCTCACAATTAGGACGATAAAAACAGAGCAATCACTTTTACCTTCTTCTTTGCCAGTGTTGATACAACACATTTTCTTACAGACATTATTTACGTTAAGTGAATGCTTCTTATCAGTTATTTTACTTAAAATATTTCTAAAATATTCTATCAATACTTTCAAATATTTCGCCTTGCTTTATGTGATCCTATTCTTAGGTCTAACTTGATTATGGCATCCTTTTAGCATATAGGCTATAAAGCTGCTAGTAGATGTAATTTGTACACTATTGAACCTTATAGCAACCACCCCCTCTTGGCTGCTTGCTTGATACTTTAGTGGGATTTTCAAGGGTAAAGATAAAACCAACCTTACAACTAGCATCTATGTTTTCATGCAGTACACCAGCCCAACAAAACATTAGGAGCAATATGTTCTTTAAAAGACTCTTCAAAGAAAAGGGCCGAGGGGCTAGGATTTGACTGATTAAAAGAATAGACAAATGTTTGTACCAGATGCTCTTTGGTTACCCTCATTTCTGCACTCAGCTAAAATATGGTTATCATGTACACATTAAAAGAGATTACTTTTCACATGCTGATTCATAATAGTGTACTCTCAAAAAGTAATTTTGAGGTAGTGCTGTAAAAGTATTAAGGTAGAGGAATGTTTCTAATTTCAGTACTGGCAAGCAACAGTCATATTCTCTTGAACTCAGGCCAGTTTGCTCTGCTTTTATTTGTCAGCCTTTCCATTTTCAACTTGTTCTTGCACCATTTAAAACTGGGGGGGAGAACACCAAAAATCCAATTCCAAATTTTTTTTACCTCCTTTCCTTTGGATAAGACATTAAAACTCAGTTAAGGCCTGAGGGGTGATGATTGTTGCAGGAGCCTGCTTAATTTTAAACAGAATGTTCTCTAATGGGAAAAGCATCTGACTAAAATTGCTACTTGTTACTTGTTTAGAAAAGAGTCTTTTTTATTTTCCTCCTCTCAACAGGTGGCCATTGATGAGCGCATCAGGCAACTGCACGAAGCTCACAGGGATTTTGGCCCTACTTCCCAGCATTTTCTTACCAGTAAGTAATTTCCCATTTTTCTTGCTCAGCTTGCATATGCAGTTAATTGATATTTTTGCAGCCACGTGCTGGTTATTGTTGCTTTGAGTTTCTATTTTAGACTGTATTATAAGATTTTTCTGGGTTTTTTTTTTTCATTGCTGGGAGCAGAAGACTGTTAAATAAGTTTGTATAGTCCAGGGTAAAAAGAAAATATCTGCCAGTATCAAGTCTGTTTTTCCATACAAGTACAAGGCTGGTCTTCATTGTTTGAACATTCCCTTTTAGGACTAGCAAATTAAAGTGATATTAAAAATTGTAAGAGTTTCTGATGATTGTAACACAGAAATGATTTTTTTTTAATAAATTAATAAATTTGGTTTATATGTTCAAAGAAATATTCAGCCCCAAAAAGCAGCAAAATAAGACCTGCAAGAAAAATATTCTGCAGAATTTGATCACTTAGAGCAGTGAGAGGATCAAAACCATCATGGGAAGGTTGGAAGAAGGATGGCAATTCAGTAAATTTTTTACAACTCTGCAAAAGATATAATTGCCAGTAATATTCCCACTCCACCTCCACATGCACTCTTTTATCAAGGATGTTTTGAAGTACACTGAAAGACAACTTGAAACACCTTCAAAGCTCCAAGGCAGTGACTAAAGTGAAGCTTCTTAGAGGCCATGTCTTTCCTATCGTACTTCAATTAAGGAAAGTAAACAGTAACGCTTTATTTAAGAGATTATATCAGCAGAACAGAACACAGTCACAGGTCTCCTACATGCAAAGCGACAAGCTATCCAGACATCGGAAATAGATGTTACTATTATTGCACAGCTACGTTCACAGTGGGGTAGAGGACAAACTTTTCTTCAGCTGATACTGCACTGAAATTTTAATTGGTTAACCATTTTTTTACTGAAAATCTCAATGGAAAACTGAAAATTCACAGTGGGGTGAACTATAAATTCAAAACCAGAGTTGATGTTTGCCATATAAGCATAATGCGTTCTCACAAGGATTCAACCCTGCATCTTATTTTATCAAAATATAATCCTGTGAAGAAGTAAGCCCTATTTTTGTAATTTCTGCTACTTTTTCAAAATATCTTTTAATTAACTCTTAATCACTGGGAATAATTTTTCAGCTCATGATATATAACTACAAATCAGACTTGTCAAGATTGAACATGCGAGAGTTGTTATGGGTATATGGTATGAATGCAGTATGTAAGCAGGTGCCTGTTTTTCTTATGACATACAATGTATTTCTGGTGAAAGAATACATTTGAAGGGTAAATTAAGCAATCCTATATTGCAGTCTGGAAGAGACTGGAGTGACCTGTCACATTATCACGTTGAACAACACAACATTGTTCTCTGTGCCAGTGCTGAGTGCAGCTAGGAAACATGGGACAGTTATGCCCTAGACCCATTCTGCCTTACTGCTGATAAATGAGATCAGTCTAAAAGCTGCTCAGTGTTACAATAGTCACCTCTTTTAGCCCACCCACCATTAGTGAGACACTTGAGACAACATGTTATTCTTCCGTGTGTTAACCAGGGCCAGCAAAGAGTGGAAATCATTCTAGACACTTCTGGCTACTTGAGGACTGCTTTAGGAAAAGGAGCCAGGTGAAAATGTGCTTTGGAAATAGCCAAATAATTGAGAAAAAAATGGACATGTGTGGAGTTTTATTTGTTCTCTCTTTCTTAGATGTATGTGCAAATACATATTCTTACATGTGCATGCAAAGGTTAGTTATTTGAAAATATCTACAGAATCCTTTCCAAGTGTAAGTATGCAGTCACTGAAAATTGCCAGTGCATCTATTAGTCCCATCTTACATATGCATCAAATTCCAAAAGCATGTACTATTAATACACCTGAGGAAAATACCATTCTTTTACATACTTTTCATGACACTCTCTGCTGCATCTCTCCACTGATGGAAGCACATCTGTTGGAGAGGTAGTACTGCAGGAGAGAGAGTGCCAGAGTCTTTGCCATCTAGCACTAGTCTTGTTTCTATATCTATACTTTTGGGGATGAACAAGTCAACCATAAGGGCTGCCGAACAGAATTGGGCAGGTCAAATGAAGGTGATTTTAATGGCTTATGTAAGTGATCTTTCAGTGGATGGCAAACAGAGCCCAGGTTGGATCAATCTGGCTGTGGAAACAATGGTGCAAAGATGAATCGTAGTAATTCTGCTCTTTTATAAATTCAACTCAAAGAGCATTTTTATCTAAGGAGCTGAGACATAAGATCAATGCAAACTGTAATAAGTAAGGAACATAAGCAATTTATTGACTGTTTCATAACTAATTTATACGCAAGTAATAATCAGTTCATCCTCTCAAACTCAGAATCAACTTTCCCTCTACGATATGTGCTTGCTCACCTTAAGGTGTGAGTGATGATCTTCGGTTCCCAACTGTGTTTATATACTTATATGAAAAATTGTCCTTTTAGAGTCAATTTACCTTTAAGTAGTTCTGCAAAAAGGGTGGTACTGTAGTCAAGTTCACATAAAATCAGTGACTGAATTACATTTCTCTCCTATCTGGAAGAAATAAATATGAGCTACTAACCTGTGGTGATGCTTTTTATGTATTTGTTATTATTTTATATATAGAAATTATGGCATCATCTTTCTGTTTCTGCTTGGTTGGAACTGAAGCTGCATAGGGCTGTTGAGAACCTAGCACAAAAGTAATGAGTGAGTATTGCAGAGACCTCATATTTGTCATGTTCTGTGCAGGCAAGGAATCAAGTGGTAGTCCCTGTTCCTAAGCACTTGTGCCCTGTTTTAAGAGCTGTTCTTATAGCTATTTCTGAGAGAAGTGGGAAGAAAGATGTGAACTGGAGAGATAAGGAGTGAAAAACGGGAATCTTCTGATCAGTCCTTCATGCTTCCCCAAACTCATTTAATTCCGCCAGTCTCCACAGAGTCACAGGTCCCCCTCAGTTTATTCCTTTATTCCTAGTTTATTATCTAAGGACAGAGGCTCCCAGAATTCAGAGCAAGACTTGTTAAGATATAGCTGATAAATGTTTTATGTGTGTAAAACATTATATCCACAGAATGACTTTGTTGGGTTTGAAGGTTTTGCATTTAATTAGAATGATCTAAATTGGGATGTAAAAAAAAAAAAAAATTAAAAAAAGAGAAATTAGTAAATTTTTATCAAAGTAATTAAAAAATCTATGATCCTTTCATGGATGATGGTACTTAGTTTGAAAATTATATACAGTAACTGAAGTGTGAAAAAGGGTACCTGCAAATTTCAAGCATAATGCCAGCTCCAGTTTTCAGTGACTCTTCTGGAATAATTTTACTTTTTTGAGTTCTGCTTTATTTTTCTCCTTGATGCTGCCTCTTACAAAGTATGGGATTCATTGCCTCTTTCTGGAGGACCCACCTATATTTGTCACAAGTTATTACCTTTTTCTTTTTTTTTGAGATGCAATAAATGAGAGGTAGGATTGATGACAGATTAGTTTTAATATAATTTGCTGTGCTAGCCAGCCTCCCATCAATCCTATTTTTAATGTGATAGCTCATTCACGTGCATTACTTGTGATTGCTGAAAAATAGAAGGTATTACATCTTCTAAAAGCATAAGCAAACCTTGTAATTTACTGTCCAGCTCCAGCATGAGGCATCTGATAGTATGCATAGCATGTCAATGAAGTGACTGCATGAAATAGTGCTCAGGTATAATTGGCAATTACTTACAAATGTGACAAGGGGAGACCCCAGGCACAGCTTGTGATTTCCAGTCTCAGAGAACACAGACTTTCATCAGGTGAAGAACCTGAAAATAGCAGAAAAGAAAGAACATTTACATCTGCAAGCCTAAAAGGCTGGTTTACATCTAGCTAACATTGTGTGATTTGTATTTCCCAGGCTGCAAGCTTCAGCTACGTGGGCACATTGGTATCAGACTGTTACATCTGCATGCCTAAATATGTGCTTGGAACTATACTTTAACTGGAGATACCTAATTATGCGTTTAAGTTTTGGACTTCCAAGCAGGAATTTCGTCACTGAAAGGGTAGTCTTTTGTTGGAAAAGGCTTCCCAGGGAAGTGGTGGAATCACTGTCCCTCAAAGTGTTCACAAACTGTGTAGATGAGGCCCTCAGTGATATATGGTTTAGTGGTGGTCTTGGCAGTCCTGGGGTAACGGTTGGACTTGATGATCTTAAAGGTCTTTCTAACCTAAATGATTCTGTGATTTTATAACTGTATGACTTCAACATGAAATGAGGCAGCCATAGCAGCTTCCATTCAGAAACAGAAAGGTTACGAACACTGGAGCCAACAGTGTGTATTGCAGTCTAGTGATCAGAGTACATCTACTGCATTTTATGTGGACAATTGTTGCTTAAAAATAAAAAACATGATCTCTGGAGTGGGCTATGTAACCTAGGTCTCTCCTTCTCCAGATAAGCTCAGAGCTGTTAAGGTTCAGATCTGTTTTTTTAATTCTTTCTGTGCCTCTGTGTTTTCCACCAGTTATTTAGGCTACTGTCCTGAATAAGTGGGGATGTGGGTTTGAGTTCCCAGCTTTCAAGCTGGGAAAGAAGTCAAGTACTTGCATCTCACACCTTTTGGGCGAGTGCTTAGATTTTTATGCAAAGCAAAGATTAGTGAAGCTCTTTCTTGCATAGGCAGACATCTTTAAAAGGGCAAGTCCTGCTAATTAAGACATCTGGCTCTAATAATGACAGGGCTTGAGGACTCTTAAGACACTTTACCCATCTGCCTGATAGATTTATTTTCCAGTGCTAACAGCTATATTTTTCTCTCTTATTTCTCACTGCATACATTATATTATCTTCCAGATATCACTTTTGACATGCAGACATTGAAGACCATGTCCATTCATCCATGTCTTCAGATATATGATTTAATATTTTTAGTTATCACATTGAATGTTTTGAATAGAAAATATTACCAGGCAGTAAGATAAAGACAGAGGAAAAGTGGCTACAAAAGAATCGGCCTAATTCTGGGAACTGTCTGGAGGAAAAGGGATTTTATTATTGCATTTGAGTATGGCCATATTAGCTAGAAGAGCCTGATTGCTAAAAAACTCTTTTTTTTTTTCCTACTTTTATCGTATTAATGCAAAATGACTGTGTGTGCTTCTGAAAAGGGAAAAAAGAAAACTAATAAAGTACCAACAAAAAATGTTCACTTCATGGGTCTTGTCACTGTTATTATCATGGTGAATTTATAGCAGCACTGGGCACCAATTCAACCTTACAGCTTGTGTGATGGGTAAATTGGGTTTAAAGTCGGGGTTTAGTGTCTTCAGTCCATTTCTTCCTTGTTAGATTATTATGCCTATACCTTCAACTTTTGGTAGTGCTAGCCTTTGCCTGACTGCTAAAGTCCTTTAAGAGAAATATAACATCAGCATATTTTGAGAGAATCTCTATTCTTACTTTTGGAATAAACTTAGTAGAATTACATTTACAGTAAAAGTATGTCATCAGGTCATATGATCACCAGTCCTAGTCTTGTGGGCTTTAATTTTTCCATTATATTTTCTTCTCAGGACAACCACATAGAACTTCTTTTTAAAACTTAATAATATATTTGATTCACAATGAAGTAGGATTTATGGATTTCCAGCTGTTATTCCTATGTTTTTCCCCTTCCCTGCACTTTTGGGCTAAGTGACCCTTTCCACTATAATACATTGGGATGTAAATTTCTGAACACTTTCTGAACAAAATGATAAAATCAGTTTTCAAATTATTATGTTCTCCCCCTCTCTTTTCCTGGAAGCAAACAATTTTTCCTTGTAATTAATATCTTGTATTTGTGAAGGCTTCCAATGAAAAATACCTTAGAATGGTAGTTAAAAATTATTCATTCTCTCTTGTGTTCTTGTTTTCATTTGTCATCAATTTTAAAATGCAGTCTAGTATTTATTTTAAAGCAGAGATTTATTTTATTTTTTTGAGGGAGTAGTCAGGAAAATTGCTGTCTAAATTATTTTTTCTATAGCAGCCTAATTAATTTCTGGATTTTATCCTTGGTTGGCAGACAATCCTATATTCTGCAATGCTAAAAAATTTGCAGGCAAACAAATATTATTTTTTACTCTGGATAAGACTCAAAATATGAATTATTGCTTGTTATAATTTTGTCCAGCATCTGAATTGATATGTTGCTAAGACAAAATCTTACCCCCAATATTTTATAATCTTTTTGGAGTAACATTGGATCTGTGAAGCCTAAATGAAAACTACTTCATGTTTTACATTGCCAGGTTTAACTCTGATCTATTTAACCATGCACCCATATTGTCATGGGATGTATATTGTGTTTAGTTTAGGACGTATCTTTCATCCTCAAACTCCAGGACTGTGGTACAATAGGCATATTTTTTATATATATATATTAGATTTTTTCTGTTATGTTTTGCTCTGAGAGACATGGAATATTTACCAAAGATATATTTTTCTATTTATCTAATTCCATTTGCATAAAAATTACCAATTTGATTAGGTCATTTTATGACCTTATTTGATGAGCCAGTTTTAGAGATTTTAATTTAAGAGCACAGGAGCGGAACAGAAGTTAGCAGTATAAAGTACCTGTAACTTGGGATATGTGGATCAATACAGACTATACTACTTTACTGTATTTCATGCAGTATTTCTTTATTAGACAGGTAGATGCTTGTATTTTTGCCATTTTACATTTACATTTGTGACATTTAAGAAAATGAGCATTAGATGGATTTTTTATTTTGCTTTACAAGTGGCATTTGGAAACTTCTGGAAACTCTGTTTATGATTAAAGGTATGCATTGCTTAGGTTGTATCATGTAATGTGGACCCTAGGCTGCAGGTGAGAAATCTTAAGTTGGCCGTAAAATTTCCAGCAGGAAATGGAGAATGGAGAAGCCTCTTTTACAACTTGTAAAATGAGAGTCATTGTAATTGGCCCTGATCACATGCTAAGCTTTTTCATGACTAATAATCCATTCTTCAAACTGGTTAGAAGTGCTTTGAAAATGGTATAGTCATAGACTGCATATGTGCTATAGCAGCAGACGGTGCTGCTAGTGTTGCAGGGAAGAAGCGTTTGCTTGAGTTTAAGAACAGCAGAATTCAAGCTGAGAAGGAGCTGTCTCAGAAATGCTCACGAATCCATCCATGTGTGCACCACTGTGAGAACGGGCTTGGAGCAGAATAGACTCCATGCTGTGTAGTCCTTATGAAAGACAGGTTTTGATTGATGTTCCTACTTTGTAACTTCTACATTGTGTATTTGATGTATTCTGACATCAGTTTCTCAACTACACAGTGCAACACCAGATCTCAGTGCTACGCAATGCAAACTGATTGTCCTTTGGTCTCGCTTAGTACAAATGCACATAACTTATAAATCAATTCTCTGAAAACCGGGGGGGGGAGGGGTAATAATATTTTACAAATGTATACTGACATTTGTTGCAAAGGATCTCAAAGAACTAATAAATTATGCAAACACTTCTATTGTGCCACTGTGATGCAGGCACACATATTGAAGATGGCATCCTGCCAGCATATATCATGAACTGATAATGGAGGGAAAACATTGCTTTAGCATATTCTCTCAGGACGAGACGCATAAGCTCCTTATAGTCTGTGGAGAGCAATTCTTCTCATTTATAATGGTGTCATTTGAAAATAGTTAGGATAGTACATGGTGCATCTTCTTTGAAAGGTTAGGGTACCTTACACAGATGTGAACTTCCGATTCTTGGGAATCAGAGTCTTTCCAGATGCAAAGACTGTCTCATCATTTTGTCCTCCCTGCCTGCCTTTGTCTGAAGCCACCAACTCCATCCCTTGTGGCAGTGAAAATAACTGCTATGAAACTAAATTTTATGTGAATAAACAAACAAATTCCTAGCTCTATGTTTACATAAAGATACTAATGATGATAATTCTAGGTTGAACAATGTAAGTCATGCAGGTAGAGTTCCTAGGCTGAATCAGTGAATTAACATTATTAAAACATGAACATAATTAAGCACCTTTTTGAAATACAGCTATTGTGGCCACCAAGCAGGTAGTGCAGCTCTTGACTGTGAACATAAAAATGAGCTCAGCTTTAACTATCATAATGGTGATGCTGGAACGCATAAATAATAAATATAATAGATTTCTAAGAGAAAAAAAATTGAGAAGACACATGTAACAGTACATGGCATATGGGTACTAGGCAGTGCTACTTTGTGGTTTCTTTCCTAAAACTGTTTCACAATACTTTAACTCCTAGTGACAAATAGGAGTCAAAAGATTTTATTCATATTTAGAACTGAAAATGTACACTCATGACATTATAGAGTGACTAAAAGTGTATGCTATGTAAATAAGGACCACTGAGAGTAACTTTCAAATGTGGACATACTAAATTTACTCTTTGAATAGCTGGGGGAGAAATAGTTTACTATTAGTAAACATACATATATTTTTCATTATGTTTATAGTGTTAAAGTGAAATATTTATCATTATTTTTTATAATATCAACACAGATAAAATTATACTATCATCCCATTTAATATTTCATTCAGGTCCCTGCATAGATTAAAACATTGCCAAAGTTCAGACAGCCAGCAGGCTACCATTTCATTTTACATTCTGCAAACAAATAAGGATGTACGTGGGCTTACTGTCAAGAACTATGCTCACCTAGGTTGAATACGCAAAGCGAGTAATATATATTAGCACACCATCAGAAAGAAAAAAACCTCCCAAATTAGGTAACCATTAAAATGTATATCAATATAAATAAAGCATAGGGAAATTTAAATTCACTCTTAAATGCCCATATTTTGTTGTAGTATTTAATTTTAGCCAACAGTATTGCAAGTAGCTGGGTGTATGGTAATGTGTTCCTAGGCTGTGCAAGCTAGAACAATAAAACACTTTTGGATTACACTTAGCAAACAGGAAGATGTGTGCTTCTTGAGTGCTGCAGCACACAAGGATACTACAGTGTCATATAAGAAGAGTCTTTGCTAGGAAGAGTTTTAGATTTACTACTAAAATGGTCTTAACCAGGAATTAAATATATATGCCCATTACCTGCACTAGCTTTGTAATGGATAGTAAAGCTGTACTGGTAACCAGAGATAAGAAACAGCTGTTCTCAGCCTCTTGGCTTCTGCCAAAAATGAAATGATTATTCTCTTAGCATAGCTGTAAAAGTACCATGTATTTAGTCAACTCAAATTTATGCGAGGCTAGAATCATCCAGAAAACCGAAAGTGTGTTATAGACAGCTTCACAGCAGTCTCTTGAAGGAACACTAAATCCAGTTATGCAGAACATCATGGAATTTTGTTATTCCTATAGCACTTAGTTCTCATGAAAGCAAAGTATTTCTTACCCTTCTAATGTATCAAGAACACTACCGTATGTAAGATTCCGTGATAATAAATTAGGACTGCAAAGCTCTTGCCCAGATTAATTCAGAAGCAACAGAAGAAATACACCTTCCAAAAAAATATGCAGCAATGTATTCTGTCATTTAGGTACTGAATGAAAACAAACCTGAAAGTGGAAGAACTGTAGCTCAGTGGTATTCCCGTTTGGAATGTTAATGATTGTTTAGGAGAGAAATATGCAACGTCAGTTTTTAGTTAATACTGAAGGGTATTTTACTTTCAAAAATTATAACTTGGTGTAATTATATTCAAATTAGTCCTCAGATAATACCAGTTCCCAAGGATAAGAAACCTTATCATTGTCACTGAGTAGGAATTTTAAGACTATTTGACGGACCACACAGTAACACTCAGGTTAGCATTACCGAATAAAAACACAAAGGAATTACCAAGGAATTGATAGTGTAAAAATTCTAATCTATGTCTAACTCCTTCGCTTCAGTTTTCTACCCCCTGGACTGTGATTTGTTGACTTTGTTAAAGTACCTACGTCTTGGGAGTGATGTTTTTAAAGTATCTGTTTTGAATAGGAGAGGGAAAGAAAATACTCAGAGCCAAATGATCAAGCAACTAATTACTTGTTGACTTGGTAACAATTGATCTTTGTGAACAGCAGGGGTCACTGAAAAGAGTTACACTGGGTGAAACCAACAGGCTGCTTTTTTTCCCCACCAGATCACTTTTCATATATTTTCTTTCTTAATCACTATATTAAAAAAGAAAATTCTTGGTCCTACTGGTCTTGACAGATAACAAACTCTTAACAAAAACAATTATCTTTCCAATTATGGCCTAACCTCTAAGTTATCTCTGCCTCTAATGAAACTTCTAATAAAAAAATAATTTACAACTGTTTTGCCCACAATGAGTTTTATAGGAAGCATTGTTACAAAATATTTTCATTATATTGTAAACTGATGTTGATATATAACACTGTGATAGCCAAGAGCGAGTAATGTTATTTGCTCTCCATTTTTTGTGATCACACTGTCATTTTGCCCATTATTTGCTGTTACTGGAAGTCAGTAAGACACAATTAGTAATGTGGAGACATAAAAATGAAATTGTACTCCGTTTAGAACGAGTCAACAAGAGAAAAAACAAAATACTTGGATGGTCTCTCAGTGTAACTTCAGTCAATGTAAAATGTAAACAAGCACATAATTCTGTTCCTAGAAGGCTGCAAAGCAGTGACCACACAATGAAAGAAATTTAATAAAACTCAGTCAAACACATTAGCAGGAGCAACCCTGTAAAAGAACATGACAGACAGACTGTGTGCTCTGCTTCCTGTCTGTCCTGTAAGCTTAGTAGTTAAGGAGGGTTTTTTTGTATTTAATCTCTGCTGCTGAATGAGTTCAATTTCTCTCAGATTAGGACATACATTTCTGAACAGCAGGTTAATCCTTCCTGCCTTCATGGGCAACTGAGCAAACAGACCTGTAGCAGCATGGCCAAGTGTAAAACTGTAATTCTAGAGATTAACGTTGTCCTTCCTGTTTGCTTTGAACTTGACCTCCATGTTTCTGTTCTAGGTATGTTTGTACGTATGACTGTATGTATGCAGTTATTTATTTATTTGTTTGTTTGTTGTTAACAGCTTCTGTCCAAGGCCCCTGGGAGAGGGCAATCTCACCAAACAAAGTGCCGTATTATATCAAGTGAGTATAAATAGTAATTCATTCCAGCTATTTACATTTGTCATTTAAGAGGATAGTTAGTAATTTTCTTCGATTATCGTGAACTGCTCCTGTGTTGTCTAAATGGAAGAACAAAAAGGAGTAAAGGGTGTAATACATTTCAAAGAAGTGTGCTAGTTATTTAAAAGCCCAGTGGGATGCACTGATTTGGAAGTTGTTTGGGTTTTTACTACTGTTAAGTCACCTGCAAACTAAGAAAAGCTTTGGGATCTCTGGCTTGAGGAATGACAAGGGACAAATTAGTCCCAATGGACTGTTCTTTTAGAGTTCAGTTCCCAAATTAATCTAGTTTGCTTTAAGAGATGTGTATGCATAACAAATTAGAAGAAAATTTAAAAAAATATTTTGAAACACCTGCTTCTAATGCCCTAAACAGAACCACTGCACAGCAAATAAGAAAGAAGTTTTAATACATTTCCTTTCTCTTTTTACTTCTTTATTATCTGTAATATGTGCCTTGAACTAATTGTATGTAACTTCTGAAGGAAATATGACGCAATACCTGTGACTGAGACTGTAGTGCAAGTAACTGAAACACGGCTGTTGTTTAACACACATATTCACACGGTTTCTTGTTATATTGCCAAAACACTTGGCAAACTCAACTAGTGTGATTGAAGCCATCTGGTTGCAGATGGCTCTTGCAATGGCACTTCAGTTGCAACTTTCACAACAAGGTGAACTACTACAGTAGCTTCAGAACAAGCATTTTAGTTACACGTGAAGAAGACTTAAGTCTGTAGTGCATTCAGAGGTACAGTTATGCCTGGCTAAGTTGGCTTAATTTTGCACTGAATTTGTAATTTTTCTGATGTCTGTATTTGGCTATGAATAATGAACTGTCACAAGGAAGCTAGAAAGCTCTATCAAGAAGGAGGGACAATCTACAGTAGACAAATGCTGGAAAGCAAGGTGATACTCTGGCATGCAAGGACCATTTATGGCACAACTATGAAGGAAAAGATCTTACTTTTCTCTTTGCTCTGGTATGACTTGCCATTACAGGGAGAGATGCCTTGGCAGTTCTTAATGTAGGCACAAGATGCATTTCATGCTGTGCTTCCCAACTCACTCTATGATACTCGCGCCCAGCAGCTACTATGGGTAACTGCTGACCCTGTGCTAAAATGGCCAGTGATGCTCTTGCTTATTCCGTACTAGTTTTTAGTCTTCTGTTCCAGGCCATTTACATATTAAAAGGAATACATTTGTTTCGTTTTGTTCAGCTTGGAAAGCGTATTAATAGCCGTAATGAGTTGTAGCATTATGTTACGGATCCTGACGACTCTACCAGTTTGTCACGAATGAGTGATTTAGATTGCTTTAAGAATCACCGTCAAAGGTATTATTAGTAAAAGTGGGTTTAATATGATTTTGTAAAAGTGTGACTAAGCAAAGTTTGATGGCAAGGTTCACTCTATTATTTACTACGTGCAAGAAACATACGGAGGAAATTGAGTTCGGATTGAGCTAGAATGATTTATGCAGAGACTGGAGACACAAAAGGGTAAGGAAGACCCTCCCGTTAAGTCACAAGGTTCAGAATGGGACCCCCTTTGCTTTCTAAGCTTTTTCTCCAAGAGGAGTCTAGGTGTGGCTGGATCCAGACTTAGTCCTAGACTTGATCAATAGTTTATGTCTAAAGGATTATATATGCAAAGTTTGTAGTAATTGAGTAGTTACATGGAATACTAATGTTTCAGTAGTATTAATTCAGCATGCTATCAGTCACTTACCAAGGAGCTGTCGCATGTAAGGGGTCTCTCTGCCTTGGGCAAGGAATGATCTCTTAGTCTCAGGTAAAGAATCTTAAATCTTAAGAGGTGCCCCTGCTCAAGGGTAAAGTCACCATGCAATCCAGCTGCAATTCAGGCAGAGCTCAAACTGGGCTCATCCAAATATCTGCCGTTGGCAAAAGGTGTCTCTGCGTCAAGGAGCAACCTTGAGAGGTATCCCAGTTCAGAGGAGGTCACCACCGTACAGCCCTGCTGCTTAGCTGGGAGAGCTCAAAGGTGGCTCACGTAGGCTGTCATGGTTATGGACCATGTGGTGGTTGGCTCGTAGTCAAATTGCATACAGTGGGAAAGGTATGCAGGAGAGTCCTTACACCCACAACTTGCTTTGTTCCTTGATAAATGAGCCTTGTAAAAGCCAGCTGCTATTCATGCAGTAATCGCATGATTGGTGTTCCAAGCTCATGTGCACCAATGTTCACTGGGTCACTCTGCTCCTTTGTGGGTTTCCTGCGGGAGTTCTTGGCCCATCTACAGCTCAGACCTTTGACTTCTTTGAAGCCTGTACCAAACTAGTGCTAGTTTGGTTAAGAGGTCAAGTGCATCCAACACACATTACTAGTTTAATTAAAGTTTAAATTCAGCCACATCTTTTACAGAAAAACTTGCTTTCCTTGAGATGTAAAACAAAATGGTGAAGCTTTAATGAGCCCTAGTAAACTGTTGCATCTATTTCCTTCTCCAGCTGCCCTCAGCCATTTTTCTTTTCATTAATTCTGATCACTCATATTTCATATTTGCACACAACTAGATTGTTTTCTGTACCTTTCTGGCTTTTAAACTTAGCATATTATTTCTTTAATCTTTGACCTATTACTTTTGTATCAGTTGTTAATTTTCTAAGAGCTTCCATGAAGACTAAGCAGCCACAAATAGCATTCTCTTCGTGTTTACATAAATTTCTTTCTGTCATTGATGTAGAATATTGGAGCTAGCCCCCTTCATTAACCAGATTTGCTACATGTTTTATTGGTTTTCATTTTATCTGGTTTTCCCTTGATACTTAACTGCTTTATCTCATTTTCACATTTTGAGTGACATAGCATTTGGTAAATCCATAAATCAGGTGCTACTTAGTGCTAAATCTTCAGCAGCAATGTTTGCTTACTGCTAGGTATCTTCAAGCCTTGTGATTTTCCTGGTAAATAGTTCATTTTTATACAGTTGATTAATCTAGCACCTAGTTACCTCTAAAGCTATCACTTCAATAATTCCTTCTTGAGATTATTCACAACAGTGCTTTTTTTTTTCAAATTGTAGTCCTGTAGGCATCATTGCCATGGAAAATATAATTTACAGTGTACAACCTGTTTCAGCTATTCCCAGGCTCTGCCATTTTGTAGTTTCTTGGCCTTCTTTCATTAGACTGCATGAAAATTGCAGTCTAATGGCCGTGCACCAGCTGCTGCATTCTGGTGGCTTTCCTTCCACCCTTTATGTGCTTCCCTCCTCATAGAGATGACAAGCTAGGCCAACAGTTCAGCACCACCTCTCTCTTCCCCAGGAAACTGAGAAATCACATTATTGTGTTCCAGGACAGCAGAAGTATCATGGCTTCCCAAGTACCAAATGAACATTGCTTCCTGGGTACTGAGCACATGCCCAGCACACAAGGTGCTACTGAGTTAAAAAGCTCCATTTTGCCTCTGGATTAAAACATATAAAATTGCTCAAAAATACATTTTATCCAACCCTTTTCTTTTTGATCTTTTTTATCCCTTGATATACTCCTTGTGTCTAGTACAGGATTTAAAAGTTTTATTAGATTAAAAAAAAGAGAGGAATATAAAAAAAAATAGTTTTCAGTTTAATTACTCCCATTCTTTGAAGACCTTGATCCTACTCTTCTGGAGTTCAACCCAGAAAATGGGTAGGCAGAAGCAGGCACAGGCATGTCTGTACTCATTAATAATGCTTTAGGTATTCATTAAAATTTCTAAATTTAAGTTTTTTGGAAGACAAAACAGGCAATTACTGTACCTCAGAAATCTGAAGAGCAAATGGAAAAAATTGCACAGCACAAAGACTACTGAATGTGCATCAAAAGATTAAAAAAGTCTCAAATTCCAAAAAGGACAGATAATGAAGATAGGGAGTCTGCAGATTTTAACATCGTAATTCAGGTTGGATCACATTTAGCAGAGCTCACCCTATGATGAAAGGGATCTCACGTGTGCATGCATACACATGCACATTCTTATCTTTCAATGAAGCAGATAGAGGGGCTGCCCCAAAGCAGTGATAGATAGCAACATCAAATGTCTAATTTGGATTTTGCAACACATAAAGAAGCATTCAGTCATGTTACACAACCCAACTCCTCTTCAGTTTCTGTCCTCCTGGGGCATGAGGGAATATTAAGCAGCTGTATTCTGAATCATGTTGGCATCTCTCTTGTATATGGCTTATCCTGCACTCAGTAGCCATGTCCATTACACAATGCTAGGAGGTCTCTGTTGCCTTGGAGTAAAGAGGAGGAGATGGATTGAAGTCTGCAACATACTTTGTCTCTAACAGAAATAATTCAGTAGTCCTGCCATTGGGATGTGTTGAAATTTAGTAGGTGTGACTCCTGTATTTGTACTAATCTTTGACATTGTTCTTCCTCTCTATAACTGACTTGCCAGTTAATAGTGTCTGTCTTCTTACCCTCTTGCTACGCCTATTCTTTTGAAGGATTTAAAATGCTTCTGCGAAAATACAGTAGTCTTTCATCTCAGCACTTCCCACAAAGGAAACCTTCCAAGTTATTTCCCAGCCAAGCTTATTTTCTTATACAGATTATAGAAGTTCACTGAACTTTGTCCTGCTGAGGACAAAGCTGGATTCTCAGGAGCATAGATTTGACTCCTTGAGAAGATCTGTATGAACCTATCTATACAAATTAGCTATGCAGTGAGCTAACTCCAAGGACTGTGCATCTTCACTTGCTTATTCTCTTCCACATTGTAGTTTCCTATGAGAATATTTGACTTGCATTAAATGTATCGGCTTGTGACATACACTTTTGTTAGTTTTAGATTCTGCAGTCTTTCCATACCACACTAGAGATCTAGCAGGCCAGTTTCTATAAACATACTTCTTTGTTGACTTAACTTTTAATCTCCCTTTTAATTGTTGTTAACCATGCAGAATTTCAACACAGAAAAAAGCTAAGAGCCCTGAGGTTTCATTGTAAAAGCAAACAGGTTAAAGCCATGATTCTTTCACTTTTGTTCAACAGAGATGGGATAAATTAATCTATCTGAATTAAATTTTAAGATAAAATAAAGCAAAGAGTTGCTGTTCTGGTAAAACCACTTGGGTTAATTGTTTCTTCTGCATAATATAGATAAGTACAAGACACAAATGAAGTAGGAAATATCTGTCAGAGCAGAGAGAGGCATGGGGGACCATAAATAAGTGATGTATGATTATGTATACATAGTGACTGAAGCTGTGAGCAACCTCTGAAAACCATATGTATGGCTGGCAGTTAACCTTTCTACCAAGTACCAGAAAGGCATTACTGTTCTGGCTTCTTAAGTGCACAGCCATTATGATCTTTTCCTGACATTCAGTTCTGAACCGTCCATATGAAAATTGAAACTATTGTGAAGGACAGAAAAAGTATAATGCTTTTCAGTCTGTCTTTATTATCATGCTGTCTAGCATAAACACCTAACTGAAATATCTTATATTTCTTAGAGGTTTGTCCAAGTGGGGTTTTTCTTTATCATTTGTAGGGCTATGAAGCCTTGGTTCCAAAACTTGTCACAAAAATTTAAACTCAGAGTGTAAGTAAATGAGAAATCTTGAGCCTTTAACTACCTTTAAAATGAAAGTGGAGGTTATAAACAGATGTGTTCCTGCTGACTGAGCAGGAGCACTCAGGGAAGGTACCGTGGGTCTGCTTTTCATTACCATCTGTCAGCAGGGAGTTACTGCCCTCACATGTGAAGTAACTGAAGGAGATTTAATTTGTTTTGAAATGAATTATAATTACTCAGCAGCAGTTTTATCATATCCTTGCGGGTGCAGGGTCTGGGGACAGGGCTCTAGCCACTTATTAGGGGCAATAACTGATGGAAACCACGTGCTTTCCCACCACAACAGTGTGTAACATAGTGCCGGCTCTGGGGGGCAGACAGCAGCTTCCTCAGGCGCTTACACAGTGCTTACAGAACTTGGTCCTTAAGAAATTTACTGTTCACTTAAGTACGAGCACTCTCCACATTAAGTGCTTGTACTTAAGTGAACAGTAAATTTCTTAAGCTTTGGTGTCAAATTCATTCAGTACAAATTTTCATGAAGACTGTATAGTGTTAAGTATTACAGAGAGGTTAAATACTGCAGGGATAATTTTCATTTCATGTTAAATCTTAAAATGTGTTGTGCAGGGAATGAGTTGGGTAAGAGAATTTTACATGGAATTTGGCTTTCCTATTTTCCCAGTTAAAAGGAACGTATCACCATTTTAAGTTCATTAAATTCAGCTACTCACTGTTTCCAGCTTTCAGGCTAAGGGAATAATAAATTAACTATTTTTATATGCAGTAACATGAAAAGAAAACTTTTGATACTGTACAAAGAGTTCATATCTTTATGGAGTAATAGAATATAATTACATAACCTTAAATATTTACTTTTATTGTAGCTGAAATTGTTATATTTATTGTAAGCTGATGTGATTTTTGCTTGAATTTCACTTTGTGCTTCATTTCTATTCGCTCCATTTTACTTCAGTTGTTAAATGTTGCCTGACGACATTTAACAACTGCAGTAAATGAATAAAAAATTAACATAGCCAATAAAATTTTTACAAACTTGAATGACATCTATACAATATAGTCCTATTTCATAGAGTATATGCCAGATCTCCCATAACAAAGTAGATTTTACAGCTGCTCCTGATATCTAAAATATATTGCCATATACTTCAAGCCCATGTTTTAAGCATTGTGTGCTTAATGAGTGGGATTCAAAAATAGGAATTATGTTTGATTTCCACTGGAATGCTTTGAACTTGAAAAGATTAGACACATTAAGGGAAAAAATAGAAAGATTTGCCTGTCAGACTTTTCCTTTTTTTTAAAGATCAATTACATACTTAATTTAGATGACAAAGAGGAGACAGCTTCTGACAACTGTCCAATGAAATCTTCAAGGAAATGGGAAACAATATCTCAGATTTTTTACATATTCTTGTTATACCAAGAAGTCTCATAATTCCTTTGTTTCCTCCAAAGACTGACAGCTTCTCTAAAGCAGCACTTGCTACATCCATTGTCTGCATTGTCCTTGGTTCAGTGTCCCTCTGATGCAGCTAGCACCACAAATAAGCAGGCAAATTATTTCCCCATTCCATGTGAGAAAAAATTTCATCCATATAATAAGAGAGAGAGCATGAAATCAATCCCTCTTCACCTACTGTGCCTTCTTTGTCTTCTTCATGATCTTATCAGTCTGATACAAGGCAGAACTATAATTTATATTTTTGTGTTCAGAAATGTTTCAATACCAATGAAAAAAGTAGTGGATATGGGCACATACTATTTACGTTGCCAGCTATATTCACCATGGATGCACAGACTTTTGTAGACTGTGTAATGCTCTCTTATTGGCATCTAGGGTGATGCAATAATCAAGAGAAGACTGAGAAGGCAATAATCGGCCACATCAGCTGCACTGCTTCTGTTTCTCTAAGTTGCTTGTCCGTCAGGGCAAGGTCAGATTTTTTCCCAGATTGATTTCTTTTCCCGAAATGAACTCACCGAAGCTGCTGAATCTCTCTTGCATTTGTTCTTTCTCTGACCTTCTGAGATGCCACTTCTCCTACAGACTGAAACAAGTTTCTATTTTTCAGAATTTTCCCCACCTGTCTTGACACGTCTTGTTCTGAGACATTTGCTTAGTTTTCTCATATTGAATCGTAACTGCTGATTATTTGACCTATTTTTCTCCTTATTCAATTCCTTTCAATTTTTTTTCCTTGTCAGATACTAGCTGAAATCAGTTCTGTATTGCACATCAGTTCTGCAATATCCTTATCTTTAGACCTTCAATCCTGAAAATTAATTTTGCATATATTTATGCTTAAGGTTATAGATTCTAAGGGAGACCTAAAATGAATTAACTGAGAACTGCATAAATGTGCGTAAAGTTGCATTTAGACCTAAGTAAAGAGGCTAAGTAATAGGTTAGGAATTATCAAATAATCTATATTCACTTTGCTTACTTCTTATTTTCTGATTTAGAAGTTGAATTTTATGAGATAAATTGCAATTTCCAATATGATCTATAGGTTTGGCACCCTCCTGTATGCTACATACTTTCTTTGAGTTTCAAGTGTTCATCAGATAAATTTTTATATTAGGAAAGATAGCTAGATGGCTAGAAAAACAAACCATTAAAAAAAAAAAAAAAAGTATCACATCTCTGAGTAAATTGTTTTTCTTACAAGTAGTTCTGATGAGGCAAGAGTTCGTGTTTTTTCTGTAGCAGTTGAGCTGGGAAACAAGATCATGGTACAACACAACAGATAGATAGTCATGTAGCACTCTATATAAGCAGCCTAGCACACTCACAGAATAGCATTTACAGCCTACTGAGTAGAGTAGTGAGTAGAGGTCAAACTTTGTTACCTAACATCTATTCGCTCTCTGTGCCTCAGACCTCCCTCCTCTTTTCCAGCAGGGCCAGAATTTGTTTGCATAAATGCTGTATGTGTTAGGTTGGGGACTGAGGGGGACACAAACTCACTTAATGCAGCTATAAACTACCAAGAATGAAGGTTGCTGTAAATATGTCCAAAGTTGTTTTACATTTATATAATTCACACTTTATAATGTGAACTTGCACACTACCATGTTAATGAAACTGTATGGTAAATTAATGGGGGGGGGGGTTAACATATTTGAATTTTCATGTAGCAGATAAAGGTTGTAAAAAAAATCTAAATATCTAACCCCATGACAATTCAGTCTCATTCAGGTATTTTGTATTTATCTAGACGCCTCTTAGGAAGCTTTCTGATATTTTAATGTTTAAGTAGGAAAAAAGGCTTTAGATAACTGGCTAGCAAGCAGCCCAGATTGCCTTTTGAATTTCAGTGTGTAGCTGTTTCCTGTTATTCCTTTTCAAGATGCTCTTTCTGTTCACTACTGCAGAGCTAATATAGGAGTAGAAGGGCAAAGATACATTTTTCTGTGCTTCATTTTTAGCAAACAACTTTTTTTTTTTGCTTAAACACTGTATTATTGGAGAAAACGCAAAACTTAACTTGAGGGTTATGATGCCCTGCATGAAGCATAATGAGAAAAATTGCTAGAGAGAGGTTGCAGGCATGGAGTTAAACTTTAAAGGGCTGGCTAGAGAACTGCTGTATTTGACTTGGGAACAGATGACTTCATACAAACATCTCTGTATCACCAACATGAAACGCTGTGTTAAAATTTTAATCACAGCCCAAAGCATTTCTAATGGGACATGGGTGTAATACTTTGTTCATAATTAGGAGACACCTTTGCAGCAGGAAATATCCCATACACATCTCAAGGGTCATACAAATATATTGGGTTTGTTCCAGTATTTTAGCTGTGGTGACCTGAAAATGTGGAATAAACAAATATGAGGAAGATAAAAAGTAAGATATTAAATTTCAATTGAATAAAAATACTCTAATACTAAAATAAGTTTTGCTTCCAAGCCGTATTTTCCAATCCACCATCTGCCATCCTGGAGGTCCTGTAGGCAAACTGATATACATTTTAACATTGTAAAGAATGTGACAAAAAGCTAAAGGATTCTACTGCATACTGAAACACTGAAAAGCTGCACCTTTGTTAGAAAATCGGAAGTTGCATTTATCCTCCCAGATCAGTGATTTTTATCTACTATTTCATTTTCAGTTTAACTGTTCTTAATTGCATATAGCTTTAGGACTTCATCTATGTCAACGTTGGCTGACCTCACCTACACATCTTTTAGAAAACACAGAAAAAGTTAAAGCAATTGAAAATCCTACAGATACCAGCAACAACGGCAGCAACAGCAGTAAGCAGATTACAGCCATAGAAAAGACTGTAAAGGCACCTAAAGAAATCTGTGTATAATTTAGTTTCAGATATAACCATAAAGATAATAGCAATATGAAGTAACTCATAGGCAAATCTTCCCTCAACTAAAACTTCACTTGAAGGCTTAAAAATGTAAATCTGATAGGAATCTTAAGGTTAAAATCATATGTTGTATGCACATATATGCATTCCATTACTGCTGGGACTACCTCTGCCCAAACAGTTAAGGAACAATTTGAAAAGTGTTTAAAGCAGAAGTCCTATCACTGAGGGGTTTTTTTTTAACCATGTTTGCTGCAAATTCCTAGAATCTCTAAATCATGTACTGCCTTTGGTAAGTGTGATTAAACAGCTAAACTTCATGAAGTTCTGAAGTAAAGCTTGCATTTAGGATAGGTTTTCTTACATCTTGGTTAGAATTTTGCATGTTATTAATTTACATTTCATTTAGTTTTGTGTTTAAAAGCATCCCCTACTTCCATTTTATCACCAGCTCCAGTCATATTACAGTCGGCAGTTTTACTTAGAAAATTTCATTAGTGTATGAGAAGTTCTAAAATGATTTTTTTTCAGTGTATTTATCCGCTTTTCGCTATAGCAGTGATGTTCAATTATTTTTATTGCTGTGTTTTCCTGAACCTTGACTACAAAAATGTAGTCACTGAATATTAAAAGTTTGCTTTCATGACACAATGTTGATATTCAGTGTGTCTTTTGTAAGACAATGCTAGTTCAAGTTTGTTAAAAAATCATTCTGAAATTAAGCAGTTTAAAACACAAAACTAAATTCTGTAGCACAACTATCATTCAGAGATATTCACTAACCCAAACTTATAGGGGTCTGGGTATTTATTTTTTAAATCTAAACTTCACAATAACAATTTCAGTAGGTATAGAGAGCTTGCATTTATACTTTAAAAATTACTGTATGTTTTGTGAAAAGAAACCCCATGATTTTCATAATTGCCTTTGATGTGAAGCACAAAAGAAAAGCTGGCTCTACATGACAGCCCTATTCAGTACTTTCAGAGATGACTGAAAAGCACATTAGACAGCTCTGAATTTTGTTGATTCTGTATATCTTTATCTTAAATTATTCCTAAACTAAAATTTTTCCAACTACCCACCTGAGTGATCTTCAATTTCAATGTTTTTCAATTGTGGGTTTTGTTTTGTTTGTTTTGGGGCTTTTTTGTTTTTGTTTTTTGGTTTTTTTTGTTTGGGTTTTGTTTTTTTTTGTGTGAATACTATTTAGAAATAAGTCAAAAAAAAAAAAAAAAAGAAGAGACTATTCACCAATGACAGACCATATGGTCTGTCCACAAAGGAAAGCATATTCATCAAACTGCTGCTGTACTAATGTGCAGCAGTAAGTCAAACCAAAGGGCTTGTCACAGTGAGGAAAATAAGGGTTAGAATCATTGTTTGAAGACGAAAATTCACATTTGAAACGCGTTTCCTTTGAGATCATGGCAAGTTTCTTGATCAGTTACAGATAACATATTTCAAAACAAGAAATGGGAAGAATGACACTTAGAACATCAAATAGGTGGATATTAGAGAACGAGTCTATTTGCTTAACTTCTTCAGTCCCTTAGACATCAGGAGCATATCAAAATGACTCAATACGTTAGTAATCTATTTTCTTTGAAGGTTATCTACTGCTACTTTCCTTACATGAGAGTCTTTTTCTTCAGAACTGCCCTTGATAAAACAAATCTTTTCTCTGACACTGTTCAATATCCAGAACACTGCCCTCCTTTTTCCTGGAATTTGTGTCGGTTTCCAGTATATGTTTTTTTCCTGCCCAGTCTTTTCTAGCTTCTGGACCATATTCTCACTAAAAGAGCTCTTAATAAGGTCACTAACAATTTCCTGTTGTCCAACTCCAAGAATCTTTTCAGTGTTCACATTCTTCTCGGTCATTCCACCATTTCCAACAAACCATCTTCCTGCTGTCCTTTCTTTTCTTCTCTTGGCTTGCTGTCAGGCTTTGCCTTGTAATAATTTACCACTCACTTTTTCTGCATCTTCCTTTCGCCTTCTAATTAACCCTTTGCAGAGCCAAACATCCCGCTGGCAACACTCTGCTTCCAGCCCATCACCCTGTTTATCCTACTTACACTGCTTTTAGTCTCCAGTCCCTGGGCATATCCCGATATTAACCCCAGCACCTTTTCTTTCAGAGTTTTGTTTCATTTAAGTTGTACTGATGACTTTTAAACTTGGTAATTACAGATTTATTTCCTGTCTTCTTTATTGCGCTCCCCATTACATGTTTATTAAGTCCCAAACTCAAAAAGACTAAACCAGATGTTTTCTTTCAAATCTCGGTGTTTCTCTGTTGAAAATTCCAAGATTTAACACAATGTTTTTCTGCCTCTATTAGCTATCCTTCCAGTCTCTTACATGCACTTTATGCCTATTTACGCGTTTAGCGTTGCTTATCCTTACAATATTTTATCTCCTTTTCCTGCGCCAAAAAAGTTATTTTTTTTTACTTCTCCTTAAAATTATTATCTTCTGAGAGATTTTTACTGAGTACTCAGACACTCTGATTAACAGTAATCTAATTCAGCCTCAGCTATTTCTTGTTCATTAAAAAATGCTGTGTTCACTGTATTACCAATACTCATAAAATTAATTAGAATAGTTAGGGTTGGAAAGGACCTTAAGATCATCTAGTTCCAACCCCCCTGCGATGGGCAGGGACACCTCACACTAAACCATATCACCCAAGGCTCTGTCCAGCCTGGCCTTGAACACCACCAGGGATGG
>JANEMJ010053835.1:0-29459 GCA_024361745.1 Cacatua alba | reverse complement strand
CATCCTGGTAATTAGAGGCTGATAGGCTGAGATGGCTAAAATTCTAATATTCTAAATTAGCAATGGATTTAACTGAATTTGGCTAATTATGATTAGCATGCAAGCACTTGACTGAGAGGGCACATGTCCTCAGCTAAAGCAGAGACAGCTGAAACGTGGGGTTTAAAAATTATAAAGGTAAGAAGGAAAACAGCTTGCTCAGATAAAACTGCAAAGGATATCTGAGGAGGGGTTAAGAAGCAAAACTTTCCACGTGAAAATATAAGTATCTTATACTCAACTCAAACTATATTAAAATGCAGATTTTTATGGTGGGTCTGAACTTGTACATGTCATCCAAAATGGCGGCCAATGGGTACTTCGAAAAAGCAAGCAGTTTTTAGCTGCTGTAAGAGCAAATGGAAAATTTTTCATCTCTACCATCCCTGCAGCAAATCACAAGATGTAATTAGAAAACAATTCCTTACTCTGTTGTATGTGTACCTGTTCTTCTACTGTGCTAGAACTGGTTATTATTTTGGAAATTGAGAACGTGAAACATAAATTGATGGTTGCATCTTTCAAGTTCTTGGAACACACCACTCTAAGGAGACCTGATCTCAGATAAGCATATGAATTGTCATAACGGGTCAGACCAAAGGTCCACTTAGCCCATTAGCCTTCCTTTGATAGCTGTCAATAATAGAGGCTTAAGTAAACTAACGGATACAAATAAGAATAGTTTACGAATAGAGTTTCTTCCTTCTGGGGTATCTTTTCAGTTTCCAGCAATAAGTAGCAATGGCCTGAGCCACAGATTGCGTCTAAACCATTAATACCCAATCTAAGACATATCCTTCATAAATTTAATTATTATTTCAACTTATGCATATGAACAATCTTCTAATCACACAATTTAAATTACATACTGGATGAAAGCAGCACTTTCTTTTGATCAAGTTAGAACTGTTGCATGATATTTTAATTCAGATGTTCCCTAATTCCTCTGTTGTAAGAAACTTGGAGAAATCTTTCTGCTTTGCATTCCTGCCATTCATAATTTTAAAGAAAACTATTTTGTCTCTTTTCCAAGATGAAGAACCAGAATCTATTTGGTATTTGCCTATTCAAAATGTGTTCCTTGTTTCTAATAATGCTTGTTGACCTCCCTGGTAGTTTTTCTTTTCACTGCCCTGTTTATGGCAGGTCCCAGAACTTCTCCAACACTTTTCTGTGTCCAGCCCAAAACACCAGGGTAAGCTAATGATATCTTTTATGAAATTTAATAATTATTTCAAGTGAAATCATATGTTAATTTTTATGTGAATGTCTTTTGGAGATCTCCAGGTGCTTGCAGTATTCAAGAGAAGGATGCACTACAGGCATGTATGATATTATGTATTTCTTCTCAAATTCTACCTAAATACGTAGCATTTATTATGCCACTTCGGTTTTGGTGACGTCTAATCACTGAGTTATATTTTTAGAAATCTATTCATGATGACTCTTTTCTGAGTGGCAGAAGTTAATGTAGAGCACATCACTACATAACTGTCAATAGATGGTTTGGGAAAGTTCTTTTTATATCATTTTGTACCTACCATTACTTAACTGAGTTTTTATTGTCCAATCACTCAGTGTTTGAGAACTCTTCTGCAACTCTTCACAGTCAGTTGTAGATTTAGCTACCTTGAGTTGAAAATAGAAACATCCCCTTATTACACTTCTCTCATTTTCTCTGCTCATTTATTATTGCATTAAAAAGCATTTTCCTGATAGAAATCCCTGTGGCACCTATAGAAGAAAATCTATTCAAGCAAGCCCAATTGTGCACATCAATCAAACAACAAGCTGGGAATATAACGATTATTATTCATATTGATACAGCTTTTTTGTGTATATTGTCATTAAAAAAATAAGAAAGAAAAAAAAAATTTTTTTCCTAAGATTTCCCTTATGTTAATATTGTGTACAAATTAAATGGCTGTTTTCAGACACTGCTGTCACATGCTTTCTACAAAAATGCATATTCAGTGTTACAAACTGAATTTCCTGGAGATCAAAGCCACATCAACTGCATGAAAAAAGCAAGATGAGTAGCTATTTCATTTTTCCTAATATTCACAACCCAACATTATATCTAATAGCTATTTATACTTCTGAAAATCAAATAATTTCTCTGATTGTATTAAGGATGACAAATTTATCTCACCGTATTTCCTATGTTCTGATATCTAAATGTTGCATAACTATGACAGGCATTATCAGACATCACATCTCTGAAAGGATAAAGTGGGGTTACTAAAATTGCTCCTTATTTTTCTTGTAAGCTTTGTTTTCTCTTTCTGCTCCTGCTTGCCCTTGACAAAGATTTCTCTTGCACAAAGGTGTTTCTGCCCTTACGAAAGAAGAGAATCAATTTGGATGTTCAATGACTCTTGCTACCAAAAATCTCTCTCACTTCAGCTTGACAGCAAGACCTTCAAGGAACTGGAGTATTCATGATTTTTCCACAGACATTTGTTTAGTGACAGATGTCATCTCCCCATCTATCAGCATTATTTCTTTGCCACCTGACAGAACAGAGAAATACATACGATTTTTCATACAGCTTTATATTTCCATATTCCATGGACAGTATGATGAAATGTTAGGATTAACTGTCATCCAAATACAATGCTTTTATTTCAGAGCAATCCTTTTCAGCCATCCTTTATAAACACACTTTCTCCTTTCTCTCTTTCCACCCAGAAAAGGCAGTTAATACAAGTAACTCTGACCACATAAAGAAGAGTAATTACCTTGACCACTGAGAGGATATAATGTCTTGCTATTACTCTAGCTGTTTAAATACTGTTTGAAAGTGTAAGCAGCACCAACAACAAGAGACACAGGACTTTTTTTTTTTTTTTTTTTTCCCCAACAGGTTGCGAATCAAAAAAAAAAAAAATGTACTGCAGTGTGGCTAAGTATATACCACCTCAAATAATTTCTTGGATAGCTGATTGATTTCCTAATTGCTTTAGATTTCGACCCTGAACATCATTCATCTTAACCAAATGTTTAACTGCTTACAAACTATACAGAGACTGTAACTACTCCGTTTAAGCTAACTTTAAGTTCTTACCTGAAATAAGGCATGAGGTCTGAACTTCGACAAATTCACACTTTCATTCTGGAAAATGAGATTATGCTTTCTAAACGTTACAATGTAGAGAATATTGGGAAGAGTCAGAAGGGAGAAATATTATTTTGGCAGTTTTAGAAACAACTATTTTAAGATACAAACTATATTTCGTTCGTCATTTTCTTCATTCAGAGTACTAAAAAACTTCCTACAACACTAATTTACAGAATGTGCAAGAAAAGACAGTCACATTGCAAATTCAGAAGGGATTGTGTTTGCAGGAGAGTATAATATTACAACAGGTATTACTAACATTCTTGGTCACTCAGTTTATGCCCTAATTCAAAGCTAAATACTTTCAACATGTATGTTAGTTAAAGGACAAGGTTTTATAACAGAATTTCTTTTTGGAAGACTCTTACACTGTTCACTAATGGAACGTAAGCCTAGGCTTTCAGTTAAGTATCCTCTTGAATACCTCACTGAATCATGGCCTGGATGTTTCCAGGATACCAAACTCAATTACTTTATACTGAGCATTTATTCAATTAATAAAAGTGGGTTTTACTCTTGTATAGACTGCCTGGCTTCTGAGTGCTCTCTAAGCTTTATAATAGATACCTCTCTATGCGGGTATAACTGAAAATGCTGCTACCCACCCAAATAAGATTCTAGCTTTTAATCACAACCTGAACCTGGAGCAGCTGAAGATCATGAGATACCAAATGTCAGAGAGAGGTAAGAATGTTCTTTAATGTGTGAGATGAAAGAAAGGAGGCTAGACATATAGTTTAGTTCAGCATTAAAGACAACAATTTACTCTAATCACCTGAGGATAATATGACACAACTCACACAGCACAGATCACTATTCCTTCCTTAATCTCTTGTAGTTAGAAGATTGACATCTCTCCTCCAAGTAGAGATTAACTGAGGGGCATGCCTATTGTGTGTCTGCAGACAGCCCTCTTCATTTTCCCATGCATGCTTTGTGTCTCAAAAGACAGACATAAAGAATATATGCCTGCACAGTCCTTCCCGAAGAAGAGACATGCCCTATTCTGTTCCTCAGTCTTTAGTTCCAGCTAAGAATGTCACAGCCTTCACCAGTTTCTTCTTAATCTCTGCAGGACTGCATTCACCACAATTTTTTCACCTTTTCCCACCCTTTGGGAGGATGACTCCTTTATCTCTGCTTCCACCTGTAGATGCCCAGAAACAAGTGCATGTGTGAAACAAAGACATCATCTTGTAAAATGTATTGTGAAACAACACACCTTATGGAGGTTCGAGCCTTACTTTCAGAAAAGTAGAAAATCCACTTTCCTCTTTTGATGACAAAAGTAAAAACCTAGTGCTACCCTTCAAAGGTCAACAAATATGATGGATTTAACAGGCTGTAAAACTCAGCCCCATGCCAAAGGGAGGCTGTAGCTGCTCATCTGCGAGTGACAAATCTGGTTATATTAGGGTTGTATAACCTCATCCAGTTGTCTGGGTGCCAAATGCTTAGTTCAGCCACACTGGCAAATACACTTGCTCATGCAGTCTTCACCTTTCTCCACCTGGTAACTCCCTGTTTTCATTCCTCACACAGAGCAAAATTACAAATGGTGTGTTTTGTTTGGTTTTTTTTGTTTATTTCTGGTGTGCCTCCTATTTTGAGTTCAGTCAGATCATCAGGGTGAATTGAGATCCTAGACAGACTTCTCAGTGCATCATGGATTTTGTCTCTTCCCATGCAGCCTGACATTGCAGTCCATGTGGAAAGGTACATAACATGACGCAAAACATTTTGCTAAAATTAGTGTACCTGCTGGGCATTAACTGTACTGAGTAAATTTAGTAGTATTACATGGGTATAATGCAGGACAGGCTTTGGCCTAAGAATTTTATGATGGTTTTACACGTGAAATGTTGCATTATTTTTTTCAGCTTCCAAACACCAGTTTGAAATCTAATGTGTTAATGTGATACAGAGGTTTGGAGAACAATAGGGGCTAATTGGATGCACTTTCATCTGGCCAGCCAATTCGATTTCCCCTCTTATGGATATTACTGGGTTTACAAGGTGATGTATCATGATGAGAGTGTCAGCTGCCTCATTCTACAGCTGTGCTAAATCCTTCTTCACACAGTGATGTCCATTATGGTGTCCTGATACTAGTAGGCTGAATTATGAGCTGGACGTGGAGTGTTGTGGAGTGCTGAAGTAGTCTGGCAGCCAGCCAGGGACGTGCTACAGTAGTGTGTGCTTGGTGGAGTGTAGCAGATGACAGCCCATAGCTGGAAATTGCAGTTCTCCCGTGCTGTGCAGAGTTATGACAGGGTGTGATGTCTTGGCAAGTGGTAGCTGTGATTTTATGGTAAAATTGAACTGCGGTATGAAGCAGAAGGAAACTGCTTAATAGCTTTAGTTCGTCAGGATTTGACTTAAGCTGTTTTTTCTAGTAATGAACTACGTCAGAGTGCTGTGGTTCAGTACTCCAGGGATGTGCCCATTTACTTCTTCTGCTATGAGTCTAGAGGTGCTCAGGTATTCTTACTTTACTTTTGCTTGTGTTTTGTTTGAAGAAATAGCATGAATTCAGTGCAGATATTCTTATAGGGCTGTCTCATGTATGGTACTTTAGATCAGGAGAAAGAATATTAGGGTTCATGCAATTCTATCTGTAGGTGTCTTCTGTGTGCTGAAATCTTTCAGCATTTAATACTGAATCCTCACTGGGTTATTGATGTATGTATGGCCACTTCCTAATGAACTAGTTAGGCTTCACTGATTGTTTCATGCAAATGCATTTATTCTCACTGGAACATAGCTGGCAATTCCTTTGACGTATACCTTTATGGGAAAAAAAATCTCATATGAATCCTAACAGCTGTGAAGGAACAAGACCTTCAAACATGATGGTCCAGATTCTCTTGCCCTATTCCTTATCTTAGTATTTTGCAATTAAAAAGAAATAAAAAACCTGTCTCTATGGGAGAAAACTTTTCTTGAACTTAGGTGTGAAGATGCTTAGGATTTTTCTGGGCTTGGTTGCGTTTTTCTTGTTTGTTTTTGTTGTGTGTTTGTTTTATTAAAAAGGATTTGGAGAAAACTACTGTGGTAGAAAATTATTTTACATATTAAAGAAGAATCCCTTTAATAGCGGAACCCTCCTGCACACTGTAACACAGAAAGGCACAAGAAATAAACTTGGGACAGACAGTCTTCCAAGTAGGAGAGATTATTAGTTCTTTAGTGGTCAATGCCAACATCATATAACAGTTTGGGTTGGGAGGGAGCTTAAAGATCATCTAGTTCCAACCTCCCTCCCGCAGGCAGGGACATGTTCCACTAGACCATGTTGCTCAAAGCCCCATCCAACCTGGCCATATGTCATTCAATATGTAAATTGTGGAGTTGTAGTTTTTTCCCTAACATACTGTGGGAAAGCATCGGGAAGGGAAGGCAGCTGTATGGAGTGCCCTATGAGAAGTTACAGAAAATGCTGAAGGAGATGGCAAGTCGAGTCAGTTTGCAGAAGTGAAAGCCATCCAGCTGGCCTTGGACATTAATGAACGAGAAAAGTGGCCAGTACTTTATCTCTATACTGACTCATGGATGGTGGCAAATGCCCTGTAGGGGCGGTTGCAGCAATGGAAGCAGGGCAACTGGCAACGCAGAGGTAAACCCACCTGGGCTGCTGCACTGTGGCAAGGTATCGCTGCCCAGGTGCAGAACCTGGTGGTGAAGGTACGCCATGCAGATGCTCATGTACCCAAGAGTCGGGCCACTGAGGAACACCAGAACAACCAACAGGTGGATAAAGCTGCTAAGATTGAAGTGGCTCAGATGGATTTAGATTGGCAACATAAGGGTGAATTATTTTTAGCCCAGTGGACCCATAACACCTCAGGTCATCAAGGCAGAGATGCAATATATAGATGGGCTCGTGATCGAGGGGTGGACTTATTGCCAGGTTATTCACAACTGTGAAACATGTGCTGCAATTAAGCAAGCCAAGCAGTTAAAGCCTCTCTGGTATGGAGGACGACGGCTGAAGTACAAATATGGGGAAGCCTGGCAGATTGACTATATTACACTCCCACTGACCTGCCAAGGCAAGTGCCATGTGCTTATGAGTTGTAAGGAGCTGTATTGTCTAATATTCCCAATAACAAGTGCTCACTGAGTTCACCACCATTTATCTCTGCAGTCTAGCCCAAAATTAGCATATTTAGCTAGTCTTGCCTGAAGGTGGCAGAAGCATGGGCCATGATGCTAAGGTATATATCTGAAAAGATATGAAAAGAACATGGTTTTTCATAAGAAGAAAGAAGAAGTTCTTTAGACTTCATTTTTTTCTATTTGGTAAAGTTTCCATTAGATTTTTCTCAAAACACTTGAAAATGAAGGAAACAGCAATTGGGTTTTGGTGGGGCTTTTTTGGTGTGGTTTTTTTGTTTTTTTTTTTTTTTTTTTTGTCATTTTAGGTTTTTTTTAAAGTCTGGCAAATGTTCTAGATTTGGAAGACTGCCAAAATAACCACATGCCACCATTATCTCTTCACTTTTTATCTCCTTCGGACATGAAAAGGTAATTTGCTTTCATCATCTTTAATACAAGATAAGGATGCAAAACTGAGCATCATCAAGATGCTACTCATATTTCAACTGACTTCTCCTCACCAAATCCTAGCAATCTAATATTTCCTTAGATCTAAAAGAGGTGTCAACAGCTTGAATCTTCAGTGTACTGTAAAAATCTTCAGTGTGAAGAAATTGCCCAACACTAATTTCACTCAGTCTGAGGAGGAAGAACGAAGGGAAGAGTAGGATAACTTTGTCCACTTTCACATGCATGCTTATACCAATTTTAGGACCTAGACTGTCAAAAATACATAGTGGTTCCATAACAACATGAACATTAATGTGTAGGTGACATCAAGAAATCATCTATCAAAGAGTAAATGCATTGCTAATGCACTTCATCTGGAACCCAATAATCATGTTTAGAAAGTTCAAGTGTATTTCTATCTGTCCTACCCTTTTCTGTCCTAACTTACTCCACAACCTTGAATAGAAATCAAAGAGAAGTGGTTAAAGGCCAGCATGAAATGTCCTATACGAAAATAAAAAAATACTGGTTTTTTATCAGCAGTTAAATCCCAGACCTTGTCATAGAAGACCTTGACCTCACAAAATAAAAATTATCTATGGTATTTAAAACTTCTATGTATATCACTTGCTTGAACTGTTATTTTATCAATAGCTTTATTGATTTTTCTCGGTACTAAACTGTATTCAAGGGGATGAAATTTAAATCTATTTTTACAACTCATTTCCATTAAGGTTTATGTTTGTCATTAAACATTTGGATTTTTATTTATCTTCTCGTAGTCAATCAAGATATGCCTTTTCTTCCAGTTACATGTATGTTGATTTCTATTTTAATGACTTTAATGAATACTGTGATGTGCTAACATGTTTTCCTCTGTGTTATAGTCCCATTTCACAGTATTTTAATATCAAGTATTAAAGAATCACCTTCAATGTTGTAAATTCTGAGCATTTTTGCATTGTAGTTATCTGCTCTGAATGTAGTTGTTAAATTTTAGCTTTTAAAAATTTTTACGTGTATATATATACTACAATGGTATTATTCAAAAGCTCATTTAAAGTATTTGGCTTCCATTCCAAACACGACACTATGGGCCAAACAGGAATGAAATTAGACTTGTATCTCCCCTTTGGGCAATTACACTACAGCGCAGCTATTGCTTCTTTAAAGTTTGCTGGTTAGGGCAAAAAAGAGTTTGGAACGTAACTAACTGGTGAAGACCCTGAATATTCCATGTTTTTTGGGAATTCATACAACTACAGCACAGAATATAAGTACGACAGCATTCCAACTGAAATTTCTGACTTTGAATGACTGCTAAAAAAAAATATTTTTAGTTCCTGAATTGATGCCTATCCTCTTCGAATGCTTATTTTATTAAGTAAACTCAAGCAGTGTGAAAAAAATGACAGCACAAAGCTACAAGTCATGTTTAAAAGAAATTAAAATTTCAGTATGAGATATCTAGTAAGAGGAACATTTTATTTTTTTTTCTAAAAGATGTTTCCTCATAGTAAAGAAATAAAAACAAATATGGAGGTGGTACAAACCATGGAGCAGATTCACAAAGAGTATACATTATAAAAAGCATATTTATGAAAATGTCACTATGCAGAAATCAGCTAATGATCTATTACAGCAGTGTTATGTATTGGTTAGAAAACGCTTTTCTTAATGTATGCCACCTAGGCTTGCAATACTCTTCTCATCTTTCAAATAGTCATAATCTCAGAAGCTTTTTCAGGAAACTATTATTCTTAGTGTGTAAACAGTTATATACATATATATAATACACTCATAAAAATAGATTAGCCAAATTCTGGGTTAGCAACCCAAAACTGTAAGACACGAGCCATTTTTAGGCAGGAATGTATAGTTATGATTATCAGACTAGATGACAGTATTGGATTTACACTAAAAAGACATGAAAATTAATGAGACAATTTTTTAAATATATGTTACTATTATTTCCTTGTAGGAGGGTAGATTTTTTTTCCCCCTTTTCTTTTTAATTTAAAACATGCAATTTTAAATAAAATTCTCCACAGCTTCTGTCTTATGATACTTGCACTCAGTGGGGACTTCTGAGTTCACTGCATTGGAAGAATTGTCATGTTATATATTGTTGCTTGACTAAAAGAGTAAACTAAAAGCTCTAATATTTTTTGTTGTTGGCAGAGAACCAGCAAAATGCAGTATTTGTGCCTTATGGATTAGCTGCCATTTAATGCAAAAATACACAGCCATCGTAAATAACCTCTTCTTCATTTCAATTTGCTTCATTTGAAATTGTGTGCACAATTTCTGTTAAAATATATAGCACAGGATGAAACCGAAAGTGACCACAGAAATAATGCAGTAGCTTATGGTTTAATTCATGCATCACATCATATCACCTCATTCATAGATCAGCCAGTTTTGATCAAAGCGTTGGTTTGCTAATTGCTAGATTTTTCTGGATAGGAACCCATTAACAGCAACACAATCTTTTCAAGATTATGCATTTTGATTACACAAAGCTAGGAACAATAAAGTAATTTGTCTATATGCTTAATGAATTTTAAAAACATTTCTGATGTTAGTTCACTGAAGTGTTTTCCAGTATTTCTCTTTTTTTTAATTTTTATTCTTTTTTCCCTTTTATAAAGATTGAGGCATCTATCTAGAAAAAACTCTTTTAACTTTTTATTTCTCCTGCAACCAAAGGAGAATGATAGCCTCAACATCAGGTTTGATGTAGAGAGAAAGAAACAGAGTTTCAGACTAGTAGATTAACATACTGCATATTCAGAAAAAAGAAGCTGCCTTAGGAAGGATTTAAAACATAATAAATCACTTTCAAGAATAAACCAGAACCATTTACTGTTATGCCTCAAAGCCTTTTAAGGATATACTGATGTATTCCTACCACCTACATAAAAAAAAAAAGCAAAAACAAAAAAACCTGAATTTCTGATTGTAATAGCAGAGAAACACTTTTTTTGACTATTCAGATGGATGGTTTTAACCAGAAAGCTGCCAATATCTATTTCTAGTCATCCTGTGGAAACCTAACTGTGACAGATGGCATCCAGCCTGCCTGACATGAATTCTACCTGCTGTATATTCACCAATGATTTAAATCATTGATACCTATCTGTGTGTGCTTCTACATACATATCTTAGCCTATTTTTCCTTATCTTGAGCTATGCAGCATATAAAAAGCCTGCTCTTCTGGCATGATAATGATGGTGTAGTACAAATCTTTTATACTAGAACATTTTATTTCCTGCCTTTTTCATTCAACTTTTAGGCAGGATCTATGACTTATTCTCTTTGAACATCTCAGTTCTTCTGGATGAACACACCTCATCCCTCTAGACCAAAGAAGTAGTCTTGGCACAGGTATGGCATTCAGTCCATGTTCCTGTCGATCTATTCAATTTTTCCACTTTTTCATTTTCTCTATGGAAATTGAACTCCTTTTCTTTCATTTTTTGGATAAAGATTTTTGTTTGCTTCTCACTTGATGTTCTGCTATGCTAGCTAAATCTTTCTCTTCATCTACACATTCTCCTACTCATTAACATGTTGTCGGTGTTCAGTATTCCTCCCTCACCTCACACACGTGGAGGTGCTATCTCTTATTCGCCTCCTGTGGTCACAACAGTCATGAAAGTGCTAGAACAGAAAGGATGCCAGCATTTTAACTACTGTGTTGTCTAAACCTGAGCAGATGGAAGTTTGAATGTGTGACAGATAAATTCTTTGGGGTTAATTTGTGGGAAAATGGAGGGCTCTGAAATATTTGATGTGGAGGACAGTGTTTTGGGGGGAAGCTGAGAGGTACTTCGACTTTTCTTCCTTCCTCTGTTTAGATTTCCATTCTAATATTTAGCCATAACAAAGGTGAGCCTTTGGCCACTTAAGTTCATGCAATCCTACTGTTGTACAGACAGGGATGAATAGTACTTCATCCTTTCTGTTTAAAAACATAGAAACTTTCCTAACTAAATAGTGTCAGTCTCCCAACGTCACTCGTGTGTAACCTCTCTGCTAGGCGTCCTCTCAAAGCAGTCTGCCATTCAAGGACTGCTTCAGTATAACATGGTTGTGTAATCTAGGCTCAAACTTGCCAAGTTGTGAGAAGGAGCTGTGAAAAAGTACTAAGCTAGAAAAGAAGGGTAAAATGATAGGCAGAGATAAGATTGTTGAGACAGGGATAGTTGGCAGCTCAATGATTCCAGGAGAAAAACACTGACATGAGAAGGTATAAAGATGGCATCAGCAGCATGGCGGATTAGCAATGGAGACTGACCCTTTCACACCTGCCATCAAGCTGTCTGGCCAGCACAGACTTGCTGCTTGCTTTATGGGGGATCGTAAGCATATTACTACTTATTCTCCTTTCATTTTTGCCCAGATTCTCTGTTACTTGTAATAGCCATAAATAACTCTTCAGATGTGTACATCTCTCTTGCAGTGTCTTTGTTCATGGTAAAAGTTGTCCAAACAAAGTGACACAGAGGAGGCAGGTTACAGACATCAGCTAAGCAAAGGCATCAGCGCTGTCAAGGCAAGGTGTCAGGTGGTGATTAACCAGGGAGATTTACATAATAGTTACTGAGTAGGAAGCCTCTCACTAGAAATCATCATCACTGAGAAAAATTCAGGCTATATAAATTCTTAATATATGTAAATGGAGACCTGAACACTCTACCATTCTTCTCTCAACGATCACTAGATCACTACACAACTAGTACAGAAAACAGAACTAAGGAAGCAAAGAAAGAAAACTTAACTTACTTAATCAATTCCATTAGCTGACTAATATGGACCTCTTTTCCCCAATCTATCAAAAAATACTGATGTAATACAAAAAGCGAAATATATTTTCCCATTGCACTTATATTGTACCCTAATTACAAGAAGCTGGACGCAGGAATTTCTAGGCAGAAGTTTTTCCCTCCTGTATTTGATATAACATCATCCATGATGATCCAATGGGCAATATCCACCCACAAGTCCACAAATGAAATCCTGGCTCTATTAGCAGCAAGGACAGAATTCCCTTTCATTCAAATCTAAAAAGTCAGAAGACCATATGGAACTATGAACTACTAATTATTTTATCAATGCTTATTCAAGTACATTGGAAATAATGACAGTTTGTGCAAGTCAGTATTGCATGATGATTGGGACAGATTTCTATTCTTTTTAGCATTTTATAGTGGTTCCTGCCTTTACATTCCCAAGCAGTTCTGAAATAATTAAACTGGGATTAAATCTCGTTATGACTTTGACTTGTCTTTCTCTCATTAAGGGATGTTCTTTTTTGGGCTAGCCAGATGTGACAAAACCATTTGCATTTTAGAATATAAATGTACCCAAAAGAACATCTGTGACTGAAAAAATGAAAACAAACTGGAAACAAATGCATATGCCCTCTTTAAATCACAAGTCAATATCTACAAAACCACGAAAGAAACCAATTAAGACTGAATGCATCTTTTATCCCTTGTATCATGCAGTATTTCCCATGAGGTTATTTCCTGAGATGTAAAATGTTACAGTGAAAACATAGTGTATACTCTAGCTCTATTTTCTATATAATGTATGTCACAATCTGCCTCCAGAAAGAGAATATAACTATGAAATGACAAGTAATATTTGTAACTGTCTTTTGGAATTTAGATTTTTTAAATTGTTCTCTGCAGTTATGACTTAGGTTTTTCCAGACGCTCTTGATACTTTTTAATTGATTGTATTACAGTATGGATTTAAAATAAGAAAATTACAAGACAGCATGTTTCTGGTAGAATGTAATGGTGAGTTTTCTAAAATTCCAGTGTTTTCCAACAAGATTTGAGGCTACTTTACCTTATTTTTATATTTACACCTCTTGCATTTCTAAGATAGATATATAAAATAATCCTGAAGTCTGTCAGTGTTTGTTTTCATGCAGATGTGCTTTTTCATCAGGTACTGAGATTGCTATAGCATATGAAACTGATTCAAGTAATACCGTAACTCTGCTCTTACTGAATGTTATTTCAAATACATTAAAACACTGAATTCCCTATTCAGTGTTGCTTGACCTACAAAAATAACATCTTACTATTGCCAAAGTATCCAAAGAAGACAAGCCAAATGGGATGCAACAGGAGAAACACTTTTAAAATACACAATTCTAATAATGCATAGTAAATAGGATTTCAGGTGGAAACCAGAAATGCATCACACCTTTGTCTATTCAAACTGAAAATAATTATTGAAATATAGACACAATTAAGAAATGTTAATATTTGAAACCACATTTACGTATTACAATATGAGAAGTTACATTATTTCTAAAAGCTGTAGTCTGTGAAGATACTGACACTATTTTCACCCACAGAGAAAATTGTGAATACTGTCAGTATAACTGCCAAAATACAGGTCAACGGTTTTCATGCTGCATGTCTGTTTCATAATGAATGTTATTGGTAGGACAAGAGGGAAGGAAGAAGGAAGGATAAGAAGGAGAGAGTTCTTTTGTAAGCAGTGTTGAATAAAGAGGGGAACTCAAGCTCTTCAGGACATAAGGTGAAGAGCAGAGATGTGGAAGGATGGCAGTGTGGATGCAGCAGCCAATTGCTCGAATATTGCATCAAGATGAATAACTTGAGAAAGAAAATATACAGCTGGGATGAGCAGCTGAAGTAGCCTGGGACGGGGGCATTCAGGGGAAGCAGAGGTTGTTGGGTGTTTAGTGTAAGGGAAAAGGTACAGTGAGATCCATTCTGAGGCAGGATTCTTCTTTCTGTATTCATTAGAGAAAACAGAAATCCTAAGTGCCATGACATCGATGCTCTTGAATACCTTCAAAGTCATCTGAATAAATCATAGGTGTGTCAATGTGATTCCACATTCCAGGATTTTTTTAACTGTACTTTAGTTTTTTATATGTGAGAAATTTGAGACAAAAGAAACTCAAGCTGCCTTACAAGAATGCTGTTCTCTTCAGAGAGTCAAATACATGAGGCATATGAAACAACATAATTAATATTGCAATTATTGCCTTAGCTCACATTCTTTCTGTGTGCATTTGTATGATTTATTTTGTTTTCCAGTCACCAGGATATTGGAGATCCTCATGATCTTTCATATTTTTATCTTTAAAGTATCCTTGTGAATGTCTACTCAGCACTGGCAAAACCACACCTGGAGTGCTGTGTCCACTTCTGGGCTCACCAGTACAAAAGACGTGGAGCTACTGGAGAAACTGCTCTAAAGGGAATCAAAGATGATTAAGGGACTGAAGCATCTCTCACATGAGGAAAGACTGAGGGAACTGGGACTATTCAGCCTGGAGAATAGAAGGTTCAGGGGGGAATCTCATCAATATGTACAAATTTCTGCAGAAAGAAAGTAAACAAGATGGAGACATGCTCTTCTCAGTGATGCCCAGTGGTAGAACAAGAGGCAGTGCACACAAACTGAAACACAAGAAGCTCCCTTTGAACATCAGGAAATACTTTTTATCTGTGAGGGTAACCAAGCACTAGCAGAGTTTTCCCAGAGAGACTGGGGAGTCTTTATCCTTTGAAAAATTAAAAAGCCACCTGAACATGGTCCTGGGCAACTGCCCTTGCTTGAGCAAGTGGCTTGGACCAGGTGACCTCCAGCAGTCCCTTCCAACCTCAATCATTCAATGACTCTGTGTGAGAACAGTGCCTCATGGTTTTGCTCATTTCTGCATTTAGGAATCTGAGGTAGTAAAGATGGGATCCAGACCACTCAAGTTCACCAGGCATCTTCCAGTTTGATCTGAAACTTTCCTTTGTAACTACAGGTTACCTGTATTTGACCCTTTTCCATTCATGCAAAGAGGCTGAAATTTGAGTAAAAAGAACTTTCACCACCTTAATATAATGCACTTTATATTCCCATTTTATAGGACTTACATAAAATCAGGTTTGTTTGTTGGGTTTTTTCGGTTGTTTGGTTTTTTTTTAAATTTCTTGTGCCATTAACTTCTCTATTTGACCTCTGCATTGCCTGTCATCCTTCATTCTGCTGTTGCCATTTCCCAGAGCCTCCCCAGACCCTTGCTGCCGCTTTCCACCTGGCAGGCAGGAGAAGCAGGTAAACCCTGGGGCTCAGTTTCTCTGCTGTTGACAACCACCCCGTGTGCTAATTCTGTCACACGTGCCATAGGCTCGCTATCACTGCTTATTATAAACTGTAGATGCGCATGTAGAATTGTAATTTGAACCTGCATAACCTAAAGGTTTGGATAAACGTGGACCGATTTTTAGAGACACTGCACATAGGCAGCTTTCATGGACCTCAGTGCTGTTTGTTTAAAAATGTGGAGAAGACACTTTTAAAGCCAAATATATACAGAAACATTGAAAAAGAAGATGAGTGGCCTTGAAAAATACAGCAAAATTACTGAAAGGAATGAAAATACTACCAACTGATTCTAACTTCATTTTCTGAAATAAAAAGTTGAGCTATGAGTGCTGAAAACCTTAAATATCATATATATCACATAAATAAAATGCATATTTCACATGTATGTGTTTCCATCAATCTACCTTTAGTGGTGAGCTGTCTCCAGCATTTGACACTTGCTATTTGTGATTTTATGCCTTGATTAAAAATGTGTATGCTCATCCAAATACAGTATTTGATATAATCTCTGCCACACTAATAAATATCTTGTACTCTGATTTACCGTAGCTGCTTGTCACCTGTTCCAAATAGTAGATACTTAGGGCTGACTAGCTCTAAATTGCCTGTTTGAGCACCACTAAGTATGGAGCCCAAAGTCTTAATTTAGGTCCCCAAGTTAGATGCCAGAAGTTACATGGTGTGAATACCCCCCTCAGAGAACAAGCCATATAAAGGAACATCAGCTGTGTATAGAATGCAGAGCAGCCTAATATAAATCTCCTGAACAAAAATGCTATATGTCTATATTTGGGAAGTGAAAGGCTGCTCCTGAGAGATTCTCACACCTCTTAACTCTAGTGAGAACTTCAAGAGAAGCTCTGCACCTCCCAACATCAGGTCTTAAATGATCAAACATTTCTATCCACTGCTGTGCTCTACCTTGCCTGATCTCAAGCGGGGTTATTACAAGAACAGGGATTACACATCATTTCCCTCTACAGTACTTTGAATTATTTAATCTACGTGCTTTATTCCACAAGCCATTCTAACCTGCTTGTGAGGGTTTAAATCAAAAGACTGTGTTGTTACACAAGTAATCCATAGAGGAACAAAGCACCCTGCTGTATTCTTTGTGGCAACAGTCAGAAAAATGGCATATATCATTTAGACCCATGGCACTAATGATGGTTCCTAGTCTGATGTATTATTCTAATATTCTCCCAAGTTTCATTATAATGTCATGTTGATCAGCTGCTGTTAGTAAATTTTGGAACGACTACTTCCTGCTGGCAGGTACAGTAAGAGAAGATAGTGCTACAGCTGACACCAGGCATCTGTCATTAAATCTGTCAGAAAGCTATACACAAAAGCATTTTACTGTCCAGACAGAAATTCACAAAATTTTTACCTTCTATATCCCTGCTATGTCTCTTATCATTATTAGTAACATTACAATGGCTACTTCAATTATGTATATTTTTTAAAGTAAAACAACGGTAAAAAAGGATGTAAAGTTTTCTATTTGTTCATTTTAACAGTAACATTACCATCTCTGTCTTTCATCATCAACATTACAGAGACTATTTTCAAGTTTCAAATCTAAAGCTCATGCCACTATGTAAAACAGTCTAGATTATATTTAAGACAGTGAAAGTAATATATTTTTATCTTTTTTTACATTTTTAATTCCACTGTCTAGTTTACTTATATAATTCCTTTAAAACTGAAATGTTTACACGAATATAAATTATTGTTCGCTGATGTATAAACAGTATTTCAATTGCTCATCGAACAAACCTTACTATGTCAACATTCATTTCAAAACAAGACATGCAGTCTAAAGGGAAGACACAGCAATTACAAAAGAACTTGTGATGCTAATATAAAGCCAATTTATTCCAACATTAGTCCTAAAATTTCAGGACAGGACCCTATTATTTGGGTTCATTTGAGATTATCAATTTTTAAGTGGGTTTCAATTCAGTATTTAGGGACTGCTGCCAAAGGACCTCTTTAACTAAATCAGAGGCCATATATAAAACCATTTGTTTTGGAACATTTGTCTAGAGAGTACAACCTTCTGAATTGGCCTGATTCCTCTTGGAAGAGAAAATAATAAACGCAATAAGGGACAGCTCTGTAAATGGTGCATGTATTTTTGGACTAAATTAAGAAACAAATGGCTTATGACTCTAGCTAACCAGAAGGAAAGTGAGTAAATAACCAGCCCTGTGAAGAGGGTGAGCCATAGTTTCCTTGTTTTGCTGGCCAGGTCCATAAGACTTCCAGCCAGCAGAAGCAGTTCATATCAGCATCACACGCCCTGCTATTTTGTCCCTGTTTTGTCATTGCCTTCCTCCATGATATCAACAACATTACTTAATTTGTCTTACACGTGGTATCCCCTTCTGTAAAATGAGATGACAGAAATACGTGTCTAATGTCAGGAGAGTATTTTTGTCAGCATTCTGACATCCATTTCTATAAAGCTCTAAAACTCTTTTGTTGTATACCAATACACAGACAGGAAGAGTTTTAAATATCCTAGCTTAAAAGTTTGATAAAGTTTTAACCTGAGATAAAGACGGTATCTAGTTTTCATGTTGTACATTGTTGATGTTTTTAAAAAATGCCAATTTGAATACTTCCAGCGAAGTGGTACCCTCTGGCAATGTTAATCTGTTACCATTCACCCTGAGAAGAGGATCTCCATTCTGTGCCCTCAATTTCTCAGAATAAAATGATTTTTAGAAATTAAACTAGATTATTTTTTTCTTTTTCCTATTTTAGTGTCAGAAATAGAAAATAAAATGTTTAAGCTATAAATTTCTCAAAACATGATAGTATTTCAGCATCAAGGAATTTCAGCTACCTGGAATATATTTTTATTTCCTTAATGATGTCCAATAGCATGAACAGTTCATCCCTACCCAGCCCTCAGTAACACCTTCTAGGCTTTGTAGATATTAGCATTAGAAATTGATTTCTGTAATGGCATTTTGGCCAAGCTGTAGGTTTTCATAAATTCCTAGATCTTAAACCCAAAAGGACTTCAGCAATCATTATCACTTACATAATGCAGATTGCAGGGCTTCCTTGAGGTTAGTTCTTGTCCAAATGACATGTCTTTCAGAATGATTACTCAATTGATTACTCCTGATTTTAAAATACTTTTTATAGGGCATCCATCTCAAATCCTTGGAAATTGCTAAAAATGTGGATGAAGCTTCTTCCAGCTTCAAATCTAGACAGTGGAAAAATTAAGTTCTGCTGTTAGATTACAGAGCCTATGCTTGTTACCCACAACATCAGTACACGCCCTGGACAAATGAATTTTACTTTATAAACAGAATACATAGAGCTTCTCCAGCCTTTCAATGTATATTTTGCTTTTCACTTGTTTAAATACTTTATAAAATTTCTCTATACTGTTCCTGTATCAATATCCTTCATGTAGTCATCAAATGTGCACAGGATCACTGGGGAATTGTACCAACACTACAGACTGAAGCAATAGAGGGACTTTACCTATTGCTTGATACAGGTCTGTGCACTTGAGGACCATATTTGGATTTTGCCACTGTGCTTTGTGTAAAAGAAGTTACTAGTTATTTCATTATTTATCAGTATCATAAGTCTTGTGCCAACTGAAAATTTTGCTTTATATTTTTTCACTATCTAGTAATTAAAACGAAACTGACCTTTTCAGAATAGCAGAAGTTTCCTTCTACATGTTCATTTGAGATGTGTCATCGAGCTAATACTTCATCCTCTTGATTTTATGGCAATTTTTTTCAAATCAAAATAATGATAAATTATTGTCTTACACTATTTTAAATATATGATCAAAATATAGCAACAGAAATTATCTTCTTATTAAAAAGAAACTGGTTTTGAGAGGAATCATTCTCTTTTTATCTTTTTGATTGCCTGTCTGTGTTTAGTTCACATCACTGTTGCACTACTTTTCCTGTAGATTTATATTTCCCAGGTTGGCTTATTTATTCTTATTAGATACTGATATAATAGTTATTATCTTCCACTCTTGCAGAATTTCTCTATTTAGTCCAAGAAAAATAAAATAAACGTTAGCAATAATCCAGACAGCTTCTTTATTTCAAGACTCTTAGACGCAAGGTGTTTACAGATCACAGCTTGAAATCGTTTGACTTCAGTTGCTGCTGTTTAACCTCTAGGTACAATTGAAACAGAAAATGTTTTTCCTCATCCTGTAATGTAAATATAGTGTTTGGCTTTCTCTCCAGAACAGAAATATTTACTGAACTTTTTTTTTCTTTTTGATAATTATGACTATATTCAACTATTTCCATTTTGAGTAATGTGTATTCTGAAATCATAACTATATCAAAATGAAACTACAATCATGAGTTCTTTAGGTTAATTGATGAAGCTATACAAACCAGTTTCAGGTATCTTGATACAAACCCTGTGAAACTTTCTGCATCTTCGCAAAGTAATGAATATTTTCTGTGACAGATAACTCTTATCGATAATCAATATCTCAACAATCAATATTACTGAGAAATTGAGAACTACTAAATATTTGCTTACACATACACACACATGCACACAACACACCATACACTCACGTTCCTTTTATACCTGTGACTGACAGAAACTGAGCTCATCTAAAAATATCTTTCAAAGGACTTCAAAGAGGTTAGAATTTTTTACAAGAAGTACAGAGATGTCCCCATTTTGTTTTCATATGCTGGGGAGATGTGAATCATTAAAGTTCAATTCATGGGTGTATAGCAGCTAGTACAAATATTCACAGACATTATTTTGATTTTATAATAATTTTGCATTTGCAATGGACGTGTAGAGGATTACCTGAAGTGCAGGGCCCTAGAGATTCAATACACTGGAACGTGAAAAACAAATGCCTTTAATCAGGATGTGTAGGAAATGTTAAGACATTTATAATGTCAAAGAAACTCCCGAAATTAACTTGAAATAGGAACAAAATAAGAAACCGACAACATATAGATGATTCTAGGGGAAACAATGCCATACAATTTAGGAAGAAACTAGGATAGATAACAATAGCTTGAAGCCAGAGTGGTTTTGGATGCACCTGTGCAAATAGGTTTTTTCAGTGTGCTAAATATAGGAGATACATTCATGCTTGATATAATAAAAGATCAGACCTTTTACTTCAAAGAATCTAAGGGATATAAATAGGAAGAGAGAAAAAAAGAAGCTTTTAAGTGTGTTTGCATGTGTGGCTTCAGTTTATAAAGATGTAAGTCCTGATACACAAAGGAATAAACTACTGACAGTCTGCAGGTCTAAGAGACAGGACTCTGGCAACGTGTATTTAATGCTGGATACCATGTATTTCTGGTTTCTTTGCTGGCATGGTTGTACACATATAATGTGTGTTGTCTAGATGAACAGATAACCTACACTGAGGGCAGATATGATTTGACAGAATCCTCTCTATTTAGCAAATAAGACTTACTGGAAAATATTCAAAAAGCCATTTATCCTGATGAAAATAAAATCAGACTTCTGCATCTGAGCTATATAGTAGTTTTCTGAAAAGCACTGCTAGATGGTTTGATACTAATTTGTGACCAGTGATGTGATCAGCACAGGATGTTAAAGAAAACCTGAAGTCCAAGCCCTTTTCCTGTGACTTTTTGGCTGAAGTCTGCTTGTCATGGTGCATTTATTCCTAAGCACGAACTCAGTAAAATGCATGATCAGATATGCACACTCTTTATAAACTGGAAAGAGTATGTCCAATGTCCAAAATGCTTCATTTCCTTCCATTATTTTAAACAACATACAAAATGTGACCAAAAGACATAGTATTTTTCAGAAACATCCTCAGGAACAGGCTCGCCTGAAAGAGGCCTTTGCAGCAGTGTAAAGATCCTATCTAGGTGACCGAAAGCAGCTAGCCATAGATTAGACTAGGGCAGCATGAGAATATGAATTGGCAGCTCCTGAGCAGTGGATGGCCTTTGGCTGCCCCTGCGATCCCAAAACTGCAGTTCAATTTTCCATTTCAGCTTCACCCAGTAAATAAGATCAGCCCATACTCTGCAACAGTTTGATATCTTAGATGCACAGCCATTTCAAGGGTGTATAGGGTTCCCTGACATAATCCTTCCCTTCTCTTTCTTGGGGCTTGCTTTATTTTCTTCTTTAATCCTGTTCATTCCTTTTTACACCATGCATTTTCAAAAAACACAATAAAAAAGCATGATTTCAGCAAAAATTGAGTGACAGCTTTAATGACACAATACAGCATCTTTCTGGTTTATTTTTAAAGCTTAAATTCCTTACTGTTGCTGCAACAGGGTGGTGTAAATGAAAGTTAAAATGCTGACTGATGAGGTTGTTATGCACTACTTCCGTGTGATGTAAAATTATTGTGGCTCTTTTCTCAAGGGCTGTTCTCTTATGAGACTGAATTACATCACTGCTTCACAGAAAGCATTTTTCTGCACTATCAGGAGGCACAGAGGGTGAGAAAGAGAAGAATGCCAGCAGCCAATGAGAGATGCTGCTTCTCAGCATTACTCAGTGAAGACATGCTCCTGACGACATTTAATTTTGAGCATCAGTGGCCCCACTAAAATCTGGAAGACTAGTCACAGGATTAGCTGTCCTTTTAAGATGCCTTTGTATATTTGGGACATTAGGGGGACAATGGCATTCACAAGCAGGTTTCTTCTCCCTTCTTTCTCTCAACCTTCTCTTTCAGAAGCGTATAGTGTACTAACACGTTATAACAGCCTTAACTCGGTCATCTCCCCTTCAAGTAATACAGGGACATCAAGGACAGCAGTAGTTCTCATACTTCTCCCTTGCTGCAGGTATCACTCATCTTTCCATACACCACCATGTGCATTTAGAAGGAAACTTTGTGCCCGCCCCAGAATTATGATATCCAAGGACAAAGACAGCTTTGTACATCAGACAGATGTTTCCAATCATGTAAAATCCTTTCCTTCCAGAACTCAGGATGACTGGAAAGAATAAACAAATTCTGTCGCTGATAGTGTAGCACAGTATTTCTTAACAACAGCAAAAATAATACCTAAAAGTAAAGGACCTACACAGTAGAAATGACTGAAGGGTGTTTAGTAAAGGTTTGATTGCATCCACAAGGTGCAGTCATTTCTTGGGGTAGTATAGAGTTCTGCCCTTAAAAAAGAAAAAAGGTCATAGCAAAAGGTTTCAAAGAGAAGAGCTCATCGGCTTTTATATCTTCATTTACAGATTCAGACTTATCTACAATTTAATTTTTTTGTCTGCCACTACATAGTGCACAACAGAGAAGGCAAAACAGTATCTCCCCTTCATAGACCAGCAGATCTTCAGAGGGAAGAGAAGGAGAGGGTAGCAAAGAGAACATGAGGTCTGTATGCAGAGCTAACTTTTTGGCAGAAAGAGCAGGCAAAGGCAGGGATAGAAAGAAAGGTTGCTTGCATATGCCAGCAGTGACTTTAGAACTCCAATACAGCATATGAGCTAATTGCAAACTGCCCTGCATGGCTAAACTGCCCTGACAGACAAAAACTGTTTGGCAATGTGATATTTATACAAAAATCAAATTAAAACTGTTTTAAATGGACATAATACTGAAATGACCTACTAGAGCTCAAACACTTGGGTATCTCTGCTGTCTTAATCAATACACAAGAGACGCCAAGGTCACGCTTCAGAAGCAGCATACAAATTAGAGGCTGTTTCCTGTAAGCAAAACCACATAAAGCTGAAGACCATTATATATATAGAAGAAAAAAAAAAAAAACCTGACAAAATCTACTACTAACAAAGCAATACTTGAGGCTTTGAAAATTACTGAATATTCTGTTAAATTGAGAATATGGCAACATTAACATTTATACTGGTGAAGTGATTTTGCTTCTCAGACCATTTCTCCTCCCCTCAAAGTGTTCTGGGTGAATGGTTGCAAGACAGAGAGTGGGTGCAAGAAACCTACTTAGATCAGAGCCAAAAGATCTCTAACCAGGATCCTGCATGAGGAAAATGCAAGAAGTAAGCCTATTCCCTGTTATAAATTAATGTCTTCATATCTGAATCAGTCAGCTTGTTCTGGGTCACTGGTTCCCAAACATTTCTTTTATAGACCTTGTAGCTGATGAGTTCTTTTTTCCTCACTCTCCAGCCCTGCAAGTGCCTCTGTGAAATCCCTGTTCCCTGCCAGCTTTCTAATTCTTGATGCTGTTGCTTCCTGCAGGTCTGCTTTCTTGTACCAGCAGCCACCTAGCAGCACTGAGTCCTAAAGGAGGTGCAGTAAGAAAGCAGCAAGCCATGAAACAACAACAACAGAGAGCAGCAGATTAAGATGGAGGAGTGGCTTCTTGGGAGGATAATGCCTCCCTATTCTCATAACAATTTTTGTTCCCTCTGGGCAGCAGCATGGACTCCAAGCAACAAACCAGGCTGATCTTGTACTCCAGGTCTTATCTATGACGTAGAATAGGATTGATACCTTCTGCTGTAGATGCATGTAACAGGAACCAAGTACAAATTTGCTCCTTGATCAAAGGCATGGTAAATAAATCTATACTGTTTTTCTGCAGTGGATAGATGAATGCAGGGGTGCCCAAATCCCTGCATGCTCTGTGGACCACCCAAGCTGTGCCTGAAGGACAACCTCCAGAGAGCCTGTCAAGTCGTGTCCAGTTGTGCGCCAAACTATTCAGTGCGTTTGGACTTGAAAACCTTAGAAAATAACATCCATTCAAGATGCAGCATAGAAATTGTACCCAGCCAGATTTTACAGAATATCGAGAAACCCAGCCCCTCTCCCTGACTTTCTGTACCATCCCAGGCAGCAACAACCATCATACAGCTGTGGGCTACCACTGATCCCATTAGGACTGCTCAGCTCCTTATCTGTCTCTGACAGGATGCATACAGCAATCTCCTGCTGAGTGACTGGTGGAGCTCTGGCCACTTCAAGCAACAGTCTTTAAGACTGACAGCCTTCTGCGCCTGAAGGGATCAGAAATATGACTGGGAAACAATTTGAAACCTCACTCTGACACCACCTTCCTGTATGACATTAGACGTATCAACATCTTACCTCAGGGTGCTGCGTAAGTGACTGTGGAAAATAACAATGCATCATCCTATATTCTCTGGAGCCTGGCTCAGACATCCTAAGCCCAACTGCCTCAGAGAGAAGATTTAAGTCATATGCTAGGAGGTATTAAGCTCTGAGAGATACCAGAGTGTTCATGAGGTCTAAGCTGAGGACTCTTGCCAATTCTATTTTGACAATAAATTCTGCTACCTTTTAAGAAAACAGTTTGGAATGACATAAAAAGAAACTCTGAGGAAGCCCTTTTTCTGTCCACTTTTTGCTATAGTTTGTCTGCCAAATGATGCGATCCAATCCCAGAGGACTGTAGTTTTAGAGGCATATTGATCAAGGGCTACATGTCTACCTAACAGCTCCAATTAACAGTTTGATGCATGTTCCTATGTACTATCTTATTATACTATATTCTTATATGCTGTCCTATATTCATTTTTACTCCTATATGTTTTGTCCCTGTATGCCATAAAGAAACTCTACCTGGTTTAGCAGGATTAGGAAAGAGTAACAGCAGTTCTTCTAGCTAAAAGAATTTAATTTTATACAGAAAAAATCAGCAAGTTATATCCTTTAAAAAAGTATTTTCTCTGTGCTTCTTTCAAGGAGCCTGAGGATAACAGATCTGGTTCTCAGAAGATGAGAAGAATGAAAATTCAAGGGAAAAGCTATTCTGTTGAACATCAGAGGAAGACAAGTAGGAACCTGAGATGTCACAAATGAGAAAAATACAGAGAGATAAATTTGAGGGATTAGAGGAGTATAAGACAAGTGGAGACAGGGAAATGTTTGGAGTGACAACAGTGATGGGATGACAGTGGGAATCAGAACAAGTTTCACATCCTTCAATCTAACTTTGTGCTCAGAATAGCTTCAAATGGAGATTAAGTTGCTGTGCTTCACTGAGACCGACTGCTATTTATAGTTCCATATTTGTCCTAGTTCTGCAGCATTTATGTATTTTTTTTCTTACATTAAACCAAACAAACACTAAAACCTTAAAACATTTGCTCTCAATGTACAAAGTACATGGAGAACCTATTTGACTTTTAAAAATGGTATTTTGATACTGAGTTACTTTCAATGATTCTTAATGATTTCTAGTTAGGTAGAAGACATGGTTTAGATCACAGGTAAAAATTATTATTTCTAAAACATTTCAATAAGTAAATTTTAGATTTTTTTTTTTACATTAAGGATTATACTGCTTTACAGAGACTTTAATGATTCTTTTTTTCACGTTTGCATCTTGTGTCTAGAAATTACTATCATTATTTCTATTATTCCTTAGTAAAATCTTGACAAATATAAAAACCATCAATTTAATCAATGCTGTAGCTTACAGGTTGCTTTTGAGATTCAAGCTCATTTATGAAGTTATTTAACTGTATCATATATCAGTTTTTAATCAGAAAATTTCAACAATATGAAAAATGAACGAAGAGCTGATATAGCTTCTTTTCAGAATAAAAAAAATAGAAGGCTGTGCATTCACCAGCAATCATTTAGTATTTTTCTGGAAACGTTCCAATAAGAAATGGAGGAGCTGAGTTTATTGGTAACCTGAAATGAAATGAAGCAATAATCTTGAAACGTTCTATATTTAAATCTTCAGATGTTTACACAGTCAGAAGTTAAATGAATTATTTAAGCAAATTTTATACTAGTAAAAAAGAGAAAAAGAATCTGTAGAAGAAAACAAAGCTACAAAGAGCAGAGACAAGTAACTTTAGGTTGTGCAGGTGGTTTGCATCAATTACTAGAGAATTTAATACTGGCTTCAAAGTTAGGTGAGACAAGAAAGGCCGAATTTGTCATTGGCTGAGAAATTCATTCCAGCACATGCTTTTAGTATCTGGAAGTACTGTAAGATATTATTCAACCTGAATATGGAGGTGGGACTGGCAGAAAGGAAGCACTGGAGCAGTAGACAGGAGGTGAGAGGGGGTGGTGGGAATGACAGAGTCGGGGAAGTAGATGTGAAAAGAGCCAAGAGTAAATGCAGAAATATCAGATGCATAACAGCGATCCAGAGAGTTGCCTTAAGAAGATGAGCAAGAAATAGTACTAGAAAAGTTTAGATGAAAGGGTATCTATATTAAATGACAATATGATAAATTAGGAAAAACATGGGTCTTGTTTCCTATTTAAGTGATTTATGACCTTAGAAGCCTGAAGGCTCATCTTATTTTTGTTCCCACTAGGGGACAGAGGTGGAACAGACTTATGCCTTACTATTGCTCCGCTATGAGGGAAAATAGCTACAAACACCAACTTACCCCCATATTTACAGCAGAAAGTTGTGCTGTTTTTTTTTTTTTTTTTGGGAAAAAAAACCAAACAAAAAACCAACTAAAAACCCCAAAACAAAAAAGTGGTCACCTCTAATGATGAAATAATGTAATAAACTTTTGACACATCTTTTCACATGCAAAAAAAGAGAAAAACTAAGTGTTACAATAGCTTATTTCAGACATGAGACACTTCCAGCTCTTCAGACCCTAATGGAGAAGTACTTTCCTGGATGTGCATTCAGAGCCTTGCCATGCTCCCTACCCTGACTCACCCTTTCTAGTTTATCTCAGGTATTATAAGGAAAGCTAATACCTCATAATGAGTGGTAGGCACAGGAAGAGATAGGAAGACAAGGAATGGAGTGAGACTTGGAAAAGAAAACAAACCAAAGGGCAAAGACAAGACAATAGAAAAAGTGCATACATCTAAAGAAAAATCATTTAAACCAATCTAAAACAATATGTCTTGCCATTGGAAGAGAAATTTACCCTTGATAAAAGCATCCACCATGACTCTTTCCCATGAGCTCCCAGGACTATTAACTAAGTCATGTAATAAATTGCAGTATCTTACTGTAATCCTTGATTTCCTCTATGATTTGGGGATATTTATCAGTTGTAGGGTTTTTTCAGTTTAAGAGTATGAGTTCCCTGAGGTCTAGGAATTGAGGGCCAGAATCCCAGACAGTGTAAAAAGTTGGAAATCCAGTGACTCCACCAGCACTTCTGTCCCAATTCCACCACTAAATACTGGTTCTCATGCTTTTTACTTAGTGCCTGGCACTCTACAGGGTCTGCATAGTAATAGCATCATGACAATGATTGTCATTTAGAGTTCAGAGGATATCATACCATTCAAAGGGAACAGCGGGAGGAAAAGAAACCTGTCACTGTATAGTCACATCAAATTTTTACTCAGAAAAAAAAAAAGATTTTATTGCACGTGTGGAAAACACGCAGTAATTTGATCTTCACCAGTGTTTACATGTTTGTCTTGAGCAATTTTCCTAGAAGACTTCCCATTTAAAATCTACTGTCAAAACATTTTATGATGTTTTGGACTTTCTGTTCTTTGTGAAAAATCCACAGAGGTACACTCCAAACAATTCTAGAAAATTTGTATGAAAATTATAGTTTAAAATTGCTTTTTCCCCTTCCTGTCTTTTTACAGCATTTTGAAGAACAACTACATATTTTTAATCACATCAACAAAGTAATCTTGAGGGGAATAAACCCCCCAACGTCTGCAATCATACCTTATTTAATGGTTATCTTTTTATGCTGTTTTTATAACAGTATCCATAGTAAAACCCCACAAAAATATAACTACAAAGATTTAAAGTCTTTTCAAAACAGATTCAAGGAATGGGTGCATTATGCCCATTTGGCATAATATGGGGTAAAAATCAAGCAAGGAATTAAATATTTTTCTTTAAAGAATGCTTTCACTCCATAACTAAGTCTAGAAAATCCATTTTTTAACCTGCTTGTACTATAAAAAGCAATCTCATGAAGAAAATATCCTGTAAGACATGTTTTACATTGAGTCTATGGTATATAATAATATGTGGTTATACTCAAATGTTTAAAATAATACAATAAAAGGATAGAAGATGACCTTTTTATGCTCTCATATTAATGGATTTTTAGTTATAATACTAATACAAATAAAGGCCATGCAATGTCAAGATCCATGAAATGCCTTATTGTAATAGTCATATTTGAGGGATTTATATGATTAACATTACATAAATGTGACCTTCCCTTTAATGAACTGGTATTATCATTCCCTATGAGAATGACCTCACTTTGAGATATCTTATTAAATCACAACATTTAGAAGACACCCACTAATTTGCTTCTTAATGTAATTGTTTAGAAATTGAAATCCAGTGCTTGTTACAATAGCTCTAATGCTTCCTTTAGTATGCATCTATAGGTGACCTACTCATTCTGCTTCCCCTGAAAGCAAAAAGAAGTTGCCTTCCTCCAGCAATTTGTATTGTAACAAGTTTTCTGTTCCTGTGCCACAGACTCCACAGCACAACAATTTTAAATAGCCTTAGCACTAAATTATACCATTCTGTACCTAGAAGGATATAAAGTGAAACTCTTTCAGAGGGTATAACAGAATAAATATAAAGCCATGCAAGTGAATTTTTTTTTTTTTTTTATCAAAGTCAAAACCCAAGCAGAAACAAAATCCTA